>JBBPCS010069409.1:6299-16728 GCA_037974645.1 Hollardia meadi
AGCCGCTTAGCTTTTGCAACAGTCCCTGTAAATATACAACACTTTATATTCAAATGAACATCTACTGCTTTCCAGACTACAGAAGGGTATATTTGATTTTAAATACAATGTCACCTGTAAGTTGGTAGCGTCTGTATGAAAATATTTGATACATTTATATACTCAACTCAATATACATTTGTACTCAACAGTGCCACAAGCACATGTTGCACAGAAACCCACACAGGATTCCTCACTGCTGTATGTTGAAGATGAATCACCAATCGATACACTGCTGTCTGAAGCTGCAGTTCTCATCCTGTTTGGCTCTTACTGCCTGTATTATATTGATGCCAAATGGTTCCCCACACTGCTGCAGGCAGGAATGTGTGGAGCAGGGACCCTTGACACTGAAGCAGTTTTTCCCTTTCATATACCGTATACCGTACAAATGCGGAGACAAAAACATCCATAGTTTTCTCACAATTTCCTAGAAAGGAAACGGATAAGTGACTGTTATTTCTTAGGAACATTCCGAGGAAAGACCATGAACATGTGGACTTGCTATAGGGAAAACAAGGTGTTTGACAATAAAACTTTCAAATCCCCCGAAAAAAAAAAATTAATGGGATCTTTAATTAAGGTTTCCAAGACAAATGGTTTAAATGGATATTCCAGCCATTACAGCAATTAAGTATGTACTGGTCAAAATCAATGTCACTGAGGGTGGGATAACTCCCGAATATCAGTGCTGGATCCTCCACTTCCTAATTTGATAGTCTTTAATCTGACCTGAGCGAGATGCGTCATCAGCCCACTTTAATTAAGCACTGGCAGAATCTGAAATCAAAAAGTAAATCTCAGAAGGTGATTTATCACACTGGTGGGTAAATGTGTAAAAGCTGCACTGCGAGTCTGTACTGCGTTTTGTAAGGGCACGCTGCTTCTTCCCTCTGCTCTCTGTCTGTGTCAGCGCTCGACGCTAAAACACACACAGGAACATAGACTTTATGGTGCATTCAGGGGTACCTCGTAAAACTCTGAACTCTACACTCGATTAGCCGCGAAGGTTAAAACAGGAAAGTGTCTGTCATTACATTCCTGTTCTTTCACTGCAGCATTTTTAATAATTAGATGCAAAAATCATAACTATAGCTCATTAATTTATACATAGGCAGATTTAAAATTCTAATCAAAAAAAAAAAATCATCATCATGAAATTATCAGCAAACAGTATAACAGGGCCCCCCAAGTACCTCTGTGATCATTTTCCAGTTGTATTAATGCGTCCCTATTCCCAATTAACTATTGGTTATCCCTGTGCTGTAATGGGTAAACTGGAAAATTACATGTATATTAGTACTAAATTGCAGGAAAAAATAAAATGTTACCATTCAGACAATATATACTATGTGCATTGTCACATTTGAAGTATTAAAGCCAAGATGTCCGTCACTGGGCATGTAACTACATCTTTCAGGATGCTGCGACACATGATGCTGCGATATCTTCTTTTTGCACCCTGTAATTCCTGTGGTTGTATTAGTGCATCTCTGTAGCTCCTCTGTGTCACCTGCAGCATTGCTGTTTGTACACAACGTGACAGACTATAGAGAACTTGATTAGGGCCCTGGCAGATGGGGCAGTGATCTGCTGAAGCGTTGCCTGAGCAAGCGAGCGAGGCTTTGCTGCAAAGTCACAGCATCCCCTCTCTCCACCAGAGAGAATCCGAGAGAGACGTGCAGAGACATGCAGCACAATTCATTGCATCCATCTGAATGTCTCCCAGTTTAGCTGCATCTGTTCAGAGCTCGGCCACATCATCATCAAATAAACAGTGGTGTAAGAAGTACTCAGGTCTTTTACTTAAATTAAAGTAGAAATATCATAGTATAAAAACACTCTGTTACAGGTAAAAGTCCTGAATTCAAAATGCTACTTAAGGAAAAGTACAGGAAGTGTTATCAGCAAAATCTACTTAAAGTATCAAATGTGAACACTCATTATGCAGAATCTTTTCAATGTTATATTATTACAGGTTATATTATTCTGTTTTTATCACTCACAAATACATGTGAGATTAATGTCAATGTCAAGACGGTTTTAGATGCTGTGTATACTATTGGGTAGATTAGGAATATAGTATTGCATCACATCATATTAGCACATCATTTTTCATGTAAAAAGTAACTAGTAACTAACTATAAGTGTAAAAAATGTAGTTGAGTAAAAAGCAAAATATTTACCTCTGTAATGCAGTAGTATAAGTATAAGTATAAACAGTGTTAGGTAGCGTTATTTTTAAAAGTACCTCGTTATGTTACTAGATTACAGCCATTCAAAAGTAACTTGTTATGTTACAGCGTTACCTACTGAGAAAAGTAAATGGTTAGAGTAACTTTTGCATTACCAAAAGTTTTAGCTTCTTGCATAAACAAACAAAATAAACTCAAAGATGTTAAGACAGAAATGTAATTTTTTATACTTATACAAAAAAATACATCCGTACACCTTCCGAATTCAAGTTTCTCTCTTTAACCAAACGATGAGCTTAATTGTCTCGTTAACTGAACATAAGACAAAAACACGAAATAGAACTCACCAAAACTGTCTTGGTTTGTCTTTCCACTTTTCCAGTAATCACCAACTTGGACACTTGGTGGAAATAAATTCTTAATTCAGAGTTGTCTGTGTAGATTCCCATTAATCCAGGTCATGATAATCTTAAAGTTCCCCTCCAGACACGTTCTAAAGTACATAAAAATACTCTGCTGTGACTACTATTTTATTTAACATGGTTTTCCCACATTAAAGAGTGTTAAAAACTCTGAAAGGGGCTGGAAGCACATCTACTGGATCTATGAATCACAGGCCTCTAGTCCCGCTCACTAGGTTGCACTAGGTTGAACGGTGAAAGATCAGTTAGCATCAAGATGGCTAGTGTTAGAGGAAACATGTAGAGATTCAGCCGTAACGTTACATGTTTGAGCCTCAGTCAGACCCAGACTCAGATGAGGAGTCTGTTGTGAACCAAAATCAGCAACTAGCAGATGTGGCAGAATGCTAAGTGTAGTTAGCATCTTTTGTTTATGCTGTTTGTTAGCTTGTTAGCATGTAACTAGCAGTGGCTGACACAGCGTTAGTGGTTGTGAAACGTACAATAATATCAGCTACGATGTTTCAGTGTGTTCACATCTTGATACCCAACCCAATACTGTAACCCGTTACAAAGTAACAAAGTTACAAAGTAACGAGTTACAAGTAACACTGAGCATGAAGTAGCATAAAATGGAAATACTCAAGTAAAGTAGGTCAAAATTCTACTTAAGTACAGTACTTTAGTAAATCTACCTAATCTAAGTTCCACCACCGCAAATACTGATCGCACAGAGTAAAGGCCATAGAAATCTAACTCCATCTGCATTTAGATTGGTTTCCTGAACACCTTTTGGATAGCACAGCTTTTACTATGCTATCCATGCTACCACAGGGCTGGATTCTGCTCAGAACAATGAAGGCTTGATTTACAGCACAAAGGAAGCACGTCAGTGCTTGGGGAACCAAAACAGGAAGAGGCATTGTTCTCCCCGGTCACTATCGCTAACAAATGTAATAACTGTGGGAATTCTACCTTGCAAAAAAGAAAAAGAACCCCACTGATGGAGAAGGCAAAGACGGAGAGTGATAGAAACTGAGGTAACGGGCATTCACTGGATGGAAAGCGCTCCGGTGTGTGTTGAAAGCTGTATGTACCGTATGTATGTATGTATGTATGTATGTATGTATGTATGTATGTATGTATGTATGTATGTATGTATGTATGTATATATCATTTATGTGTCAAAACCGACATTGATTTGGCATTCTTTCTACAAGATCAGTAAGTAACAAAATCTGCCTACTTAGCCATCTGTTTTACTAAGTCTTTAACATAGTACTGAGCTCAGAGTTTCTAGTTTGATTTGGAATTCTTACGGTTGTTTCTTGCTTTGGACAATAGCCAGGCTGCTAGCAGTAGCCATGTTACTAATGCTACCACTAGCTAATGCTAGACAAACATGTTTGTTTCTGGCTGCGAGAAACCAGGCTGCCATCTGGTTGTCTTTTCAACATTGCGTAAACAGTTTCCACTTTAACTGTGTTCGATTTTATCTGGCTCTTGGCTCATTTTTTTGTATGCAATTTTCATCCTTATGGTGTTTCTCTTCTCCCATCCCTCCTCTTACATCCCCAGCTCTCCCTAACTAAACTTAAGAAGGCAGCAGACTCAGCATCCTTTACATCAGCGTGTCAGATACAGCCCCTGGAGCCAGCGCCGTTATCAGAAAAGAGGAGGAAAGCAGACAGTATAAGACCCATTTCAACATAGCTTGAAATCTCTCCAGGACTTCACCTTGATGTAAATGTGTAGCTAATCAATACACAACATTAAAGCAGTAACAATAGGCAAGGCGAATTACCCCTTTGAAGGCACACCAGGGAATTGGGTTCATTTCTTTAAGAGCTCCTTTGCTGCCAGTCGTGCTACTTACTTAAAAAGTTTGTATTGTCTTTTCCCTCCCCTTTTCTGTGTCACTGGCCCACAGCCCCGCTGCGTTTTCGGACTAATTTGTTTGGGCAGGTATCTTTTCTGCTGCCGAGGGCCACTGCTGCATGTTTGACTTTGACTCACCTTTCTAATTTGACTCAGTTCCTTTGTAAAGTGGTATCAGGGGTGTTTATTCAGTGTCTGAGACTACAACGCTGAGCAAAAGGGCAAAAGGACACGAGTCACTCAGGACCCATTCGACTAATGAAGACAGATTAGTCAAGCAACAATGTCCACACACACAACCACCGCTTTTGTATTGACTGTTTGAAACAAATAACAGTGTGTGATTTTTGTTTCCTGTGTGCAGCAATAATTATAGAGACATGTGATTATTAGATGATGGATATTGGGTCATGCCTTCGGCTACCATGTATATTTTTCTGGTTTTTATGGGCAGTGTGTGGATGTTATACATAAAGTGAGCTTTGTATTGAACAAAGATCCCGATTAATGAGTTAACAGCATAAGATGTTATATGGAGTTTTAAAAATGTCTTCTGACCAAAATGGCCTTTTCTGTTTCTTCAACATATTTCATGCAACAACTAAAGGGTGTACTCAGTAGTAGAATTGGGTAATGTCAGCTGAATTTGTATAAGACAATGTCCACAGTGAAACATTGTGACGGACGATGATATCGACCCTCGGACTTGCTCCAGCAACCCAAACCTGAACCCCTAACCCACTACAATGCTATATCTTTTAACCAGATGAAGCCTGTTAGTCATCAGAGATCTGGATCTTAAATGATCAGAGGAACAATGTGAGCCAATGTTAGGAGCACAGCTCGGCTCACAGCACTTACTGACATCCTGTGTCCGCTGAAGAACGTCGGAGAAACACTGATTTTTAACGTGAAACTACCTCATGCAGTTGTCCGATCAGGTAAATGAAAAATAAACTGCGTACTGTGTTGCTCAAGCGGACATGCTGGAAATTATAGAACTCACCTCTGGGGTCAACAATGTCTTATATGACATAATGTTATTAATGTTACATTTCTATGGAACGCTGTATATGAGAGACTTACTTTATTTGTTGCCCAAAAGCTTAACATTGTGCAGTTCCAAAGAGAGCTACAATGCAATCATATCCCTTTCTAATCCAGCATTCAATGGCAGTGTATTTCTTTCTTTGTAAAACTATGCACAATTAGTTGTATTCTGTGATTATTTATAAATTTTTCGTGTTGAAAACAGCAGAAAAAATAATTTTATTCATTGTTGCACAAAGGTTACTGGCAGCTACCAACAACTTTTAAGGTGGAATGACTTTTTTTTTGCCAGTTACTCAGCTTGTGAGTTAATGTTGTGTATCAATCAACACACCTAAAATGTCAACATGACAATTAAATGTCAATATGCCATTCCATTTGTTTTTATTGGCTCTCTTGCATGACATACACATGACATACATGATGATTGGCTTCTAAAGCGCTTAAAAAATGTATATTGATATTGCAAACTGCAAATATTCTATTTCCTCAATTTCTAAACAATAAACAGCTATGGCTGCTTAAACACCATAACTGTATGTTGCTTCTCTTTTCCCTAAACATCTGCAAGGCTGTAAAATATTGTATATATATAACATCTGTAACAAATCTTATGGCAATCGATCCCGTGTTTGTAATGATCATGTCCTGTAAAACGATGTGATGCTACGTGATGTACCGTTGCAAGTACATGTGGATTAAATTGAGATATGCTCCCACACTTTTGTTAGTCATATAGAGATTTCTCGTCTTTTTTATTCTCCACACGAAAGTCTAAGTGGGGAATGAAAGACTTTTAAGTTACATACACTATCCTCTCATCCGCTTTGATTCTAATTCCCACCGATAATGTGGTTCTTGGGTGGGAAATGAAAGCAGCCAATTCTTCCTTTTTGAGGATGTGCTGTAAAGCTATGTTAACCAGATCTCGTTTCCCTTCCCTCTCATTCATTTGACCTCATTATCAAGCATTTCAGACTTTAGGGAGGACTGCCTAAAGCAAAATAAAAAGTGCTTTAATATGTAAACCTGTGCTCATCCAAAAGGAAACTACTTCACTTTTTCTAAGCAGGTAACATATAATTGCCCAAGGATATGAGACGGCAACAAAACAGAACAAAAAATAATAAGTAGGACAGCAGGGAGACCATGGCATACTCCTTCAATTTACTCTGGTGTCTTCTTTAAAGCTGCACTATTCAGTGGATCCACTGATCAAAAGTTCTGTTGAGGTCATTGTTTTGGTTTTACTACTAATAATAAACTCTAATAAACCCATTGTACACTGCTCAGCACCATGATGAACATTGTGAATGCAGCTGGAAAACCAGAGATTTTTCTCAGGAGTTGGTGGGGACCAAAACAGAAGTAAAAGAAGAGCAAATGTTTGGGATTACATTCATCAAGCAGCCAGAAACACGTCTCTAAATGAATGCTAATGTTATGCCTGCTGGATTTGTAAACAGTTTATGCTCACGTTAGTCAGAAGATAGGGGGTGAGTGAGTACACCCTAATCTGTATCTGTGTCTGATTAACCAACTAAATTATCTGCATCTGTATCCATATTCAGAATGGGTGGGGCTCAAACCGGACATGGGCCGGACTTTAACAGAACTGGGAGAGTCCAACCGGAAGTTGTTCATTTAAGCCTGAAATTGATGTGGGTTGTTGTGAACAACTTTTATATAAACTTGAAGAAATAAAATCCAGTCAGCTACGTCATCACGAGTACAGATATTGACACATTTTACTCAGGTGATACTCATTGCAGCCAGGTACTCACTCAACCCTACATGACAACTAAGCTGATAAAATGTCAATGTTGTGTTGTCACTTTGTTCTGGTGCTCTAAAGATGCCCTGAAGTCCAACTTTCCTTTATATACAGTATATTCCTATTTTCTTTGTTTCATTAGCCTAATAGATCCATTTATAACTAAGCTATAAATCGCTGTCATTATGAAGCAACAATGTCAATGTAATGTACTTAAGCACTAATGTGAAATGAGAGGTCTGCTTTGTTTTATAGAAACACTTTTTTGTTCTTTCAGGCAATACAAAAAAACCCTGCACATTCATAAGCAGTATATACACATTTAACTTATGGTTTATAACACACTATAATGTAGTTAAAAGCTGATATAAGAGTTTATTAATGTATTGGTCTACTACTATAACTCCCCCTGTGGGCACCCATAAGTGGAGGCTGCTGTATAAACAGATAATGAATGACAGTATAGTAAAACACTATTGAAATTATATTAAATATGTCTTCATAGGAGAAACTATACTTAGAAATTACAAAAGCTGACATTACTGTACATTAATCAACTCTTAATGTTCTTATGGCCACATGCAACTACATTATAGTGTGTTATAAAGCATTCATCAAATGTTTGTATACTGATTATAAATCAATATAATATAGGTGTATTTATTGAAGTGTTAGCTTGGCTATGCAGCATTTTATTTAAATGCTATATTAGGAGTAATATGCATGTAATTTAACACTCAGAACTCCTTGATTTACTGGATTTAATGAGCTTGACATGCCATTCATTAAAGTGACCTCACTCTCCAATACAAGAACAGATCCATGTAATGGGACTGCCATATCGATAGATACTAGATAGACTAGATACTAAGACAGTAGTAAAAGTTCCCAACAGAGGACAACAACACCTCTAAGGTGAGGTGATACAGTAATGTCACTTTTGATATATTTGCATGTGCGGCAGTGTGTTAAATATAAAACTGAAATGGGATGCAGGTAAGGAGAGTCCACAGGGACTGAAGCAGACTCCCTGACAGGCTAAACACACAGGTTGTGTGACATTGGGTGTCGTGGGACCACCTCTTCTTCTGCGTTGCGTGACACATAGAAATGCACCGCTGAACCCTCTGTGACAGTTCATTTACTATAACAGTTACAGATGTGGCCCGATGTGATGTCTACAGAGATGCATTCACTACACGCAGGGTTGCGTACGCATAAAAGCCTGTGATCTTTAATTCTTTTAGGTTCATTTTGCTATTACTGTTCTCTAGTACAACTATTTATAGTGTAGTATACACATGACATGTCACATAAACAGCTCATCAGCCTCGTTCTGCTACATGCTAATGTGTTATTTTATACTCAACCTTTTCCTGAACATGCTGTGACTTTTAACTGCTTTCAACCTGATGGGTTTCCTTTCATTATTATTGCTTTTAGGCTTAATGACTGTCAGAGTAATGGCAGTAATTATAGGTTCTCCGAGAAATGATCTTGGATAATAACCCTTGAGATTAACTCTTTGACACTGATAAAGTCATAACAATGTAGAATGGGAGCAAAATGATCTGTAAATAGTGTAGTAGCTTTAAGGTTCATGCATGCTAGGACTAAAAAACTGAAAAAATAAATAAATAGAAATAAAAAGAAGTAACCATAAGTAAAAATAAAAATGTTAAAGAGCAAGTTGAAAACAACAGGATGATAAGACAGGAACTCTTTTTAGTAACTACAAAGGGTGCAAATTAATAGCTGGAGTGCAAATTAAGTGATTTTGCTGCACATTATATGGAATATTTGAATCTATTGTGTTTTGCCCTGGGGCGGTTTTAAACATGATGACCTTAAAAAAATAATCTTTAACTTAAAGAAAATGAGATGCATTTCAAATAAGTGTGATCCAACTGAATTCATGTCTTTACAAATATTAATCCTCAACAAACTATATGGTTCTTGTGTCCAACCAGGAATCTTTCATATCCAACGTCCTGTAGCTCCACTTTCCCCATCAGTTCCTGGGTCACCCTGTGTTCATCTATAGCACACTGTCGGGTGAGGCCCTTCAAATAAATATGTCAGTTATGATGGGCAGCCAGCAAGATACCACTTGTTCGACAAAGAGATTTTATTGACAATCACAGCTCTGTTGCTGAGATCTGCCGATAAGCAAAGCAATTGTTGCTGATATTTCTTGGACAGAAACGGTGTAATTACTGCATGTTATGTGTGACAGCAAAGCAGTCATCTAAGACTCTTCCAAAACTGTCATACTAAGTATCACAGCACCGTTGTGCTAACCCAAGCATTCAGTATTTATAAAACATGTTACTGGAAGAATGAATAAAACTGAGATATATTGCATCAGTCTGTTCTCCTTCGTCAGTAGCACCTTCCATATCATGAGGTAATATTTTCTTCCATTAAAACTGCTGTGTGTAGGATTTGTAATCATTCCTGACAAAATATCTACATTTGTACTGGAACGTTAGTAAGTACATTTACTTATGTATTGTACTTAAGTACAATTTTCAAGTACTTTATAGGCAAATATGTACTTTTTACAGCACTATATTATTTACAAATAAATTCTGATTTACTGTATTATTGTAGATGAAACTATCCAGCAGTAAAATCTGGGTACAAGCTGCAATATTAAAGTGATGTACAAATAATGCATCAGTTATTGATTCTATAATATAAATTCTGAAATGGGTGATTCTGCATAACAAGTACTTCTTGCATTTTAAGTACATTTGCTGCTCCAGTAATACTTTTGAACTTCTACTTCAGCATAATTTTAAATGCGGGATTTTTATTTGTAGCAGAGCATTTCTACACTGCATTATTGCTATATTTTCTTCCACCACTGCATTGGTACCATCTAGGGATTATATTTAAGTTATTGTGGCAAGCAGCAATGCATTTACATGCAATAAAGCTAAGCATGACGTATAGCGGAATGGATTTAAGTGACAAAAAATTAAGCATTTGCATTAGTTGAGGCAGGTCACGGCTCAGCTCACAATCTCAGCTAAATCAGCTGATCTGAAGCCAGCCCACATCAGCTGATGGCTCAGCTGATTCTCTTC
>JBBPCS010069429.1:0-16726 GCA_037974645.1 Hollardia meadi
ACACACACACACACACACACACACACACACACACACACACACACACACACACACACACACACACACACACAAAAAGACAGCAGAGGGAGAACGAGGGAGGATTGGGCCACACGCAGTCAGTCAGAGTTGAATTTGACAGGCAGCTCGTAACTTGTGACACCTTTCTGTTGCCTTTTTACACATCTAGCCGACACGGAGCAACATTATCATCCCACTGGTGTCCACTGGATCAAGTACACCTGATATTCACTGTCAGGGTGGATAGATGACGCAGCAACACATGAAAGGAACAGTTCACCCAAATGTGAAGATTCAGTCATTGGTCAACCCAATGCTGATGGAAGGTCAATAAAACATTTCTGGAGCTTCACAGCTCCTTAACAACTGAAGAGGATGTGGACAAAAAAACAACAACAACCAGGGAGAAAAAAAAAGGCTCCATACAGCTCGTCCGACATAATCCAAGTCTCTGGAAGCTCTGAGATCCAGAAGTGATTTGAAAAGACATTATTTGCACTCTTTCTTTAAAGTTGATATCTTCATAGTAGCTGCTATGCTAAAAGGGTCTGTGCGAACCCCATCTGAAGTGGTTTTGTGCAGTTCTTCCATCTTGTTTATCAAACGTCCTTCTGCTTCTCTTCAGCCCTCTCTCTCATCTTAATGTCTCTCCTGTTAATTTTCCCTCCTGATACAGGATTTATTGCTCTGATGTTTATTGATTTTGACCTCAGTGTTGTTGATTTGGAAATGGAGAGGGACTGAGAGGGACGAAGCGTCTGTTGCCAAAGATGGACCCACTGATGCCCAAGATTACTTAACGCAGCACAGACAGACATTACTGGACAGAACACTAACTTGTATAGTGTACTACCCTATACTTGTATTTTGAGTTTAACTGAGTGCCAAACTAGAATTACCGCCTCAGGGTTTTATGCTTCCTACCACCAGTCAAGTTGCAGTTTCCATCCATGTCTGTCCAGACTCATATAATATATGTAGTGACTGATGGACAGCTTCGTCACATGGTACAACAAGAATCACCTGAAGCTCAATATCAGCAGAACCAATGAGCTTGTGGGGGACTACAATGCTTAAAATTTTGATGTTGCTGCAAAGAAGCTGTAAAACATGATGCTTCACACACGGAGCATAGAAGATCTATACAATCAGCACAGTTTCAAGACAGACACGAAAGATTTGTCTCACCAATTCAGGATCTGACCAAATGTGAAATATGGTCACGATCTCCCCTTCTGTTCCTGAGTTACGGTGTTGAATAATGGCCAGAAAACATGATGATGTCACAGTGAAGCTGACCTTTGACCTTTTGGATATAAAATGTCATCACTTCATCATTTTATCCTGTTAGACATTTGTGTCATAATTAGCATATGAATTCTAATGACCATAAACATGTTTTGTGAGGTCTCAGTGACCTTTGACCACCAAATTTCACAATAATCATGATATCGTGACAGTCCTATTAATCACTATATCTTATAAAGGGAGTATAATAATATATATACTGTATATAAAAGTTACATTACATGAAGACTTCACGTTTGAGATGCTGAAACCAGAGAATCTTTGGCAGTTTCCTTGAAAATTAACTTACACGGTTTTCTAATTGTAAAGTCATTGATAGTCATTTTCTGTTGTTGGGCTAATCCAGTGGTTCCCAAACGTTTTCACTTAAAGGACCCCTAAACTGACTTAAATTAGAGTAGGGACCCCCATCTGATAAGTTTGTAGAGGTTTTATTATAGTGTAATGTTACTGTATTATTACAGGACAAAGTATTTGACATATATTCTGTCATTGTGTTCCTTATGGATGGAATTATAGTGAAAATAAATTATTCCCCTTTTTGCTGGGGAGCCCCCCTGAAACGCCATAAAAAAAGAACCCCTGGTTGTCCCAGGACCCAACTTTGAAAACAAATGGACCAATCCTTTCAGCTCTACAAAGTCCATGCATAAAGCAACATTTTTTTGCATTTATTTGAATGCTGGTGCATACTGTATGTTTATATGTGTGAAGTTTTGGCACATTTGTGTTTTTGCGGTATTTAGGCAACGTACAGTAGATACGGAGTAACTTAATTTTGCACTCATGCGCCTGCCTCAGTTTACATCCATGTGTGCTCTCACATACTGCATGTATGTATTGATTAACGCAGACTCACCTGAGCTCTTTAAACGGCTCGGCCCTGACATGCGGCGTCTCCAACGATTTGCTGAACACGGCTCCTTCGGCCCCTGAAATCACAGAACACAACATCAGACACGAGGCCCCCATCGATTGAAACCACAAAGCCCTCCTGTCCAATCAATGGACATAATCTCTGAGACTCCGCCGATCTATACGGCTCCAGTCGGCGCGCATGGCGGCCCTCAGCTCGCCTCGCCTCACTGATAACAAGGACTTGCACATGTTTGATGGGGAAGAATAATCTGATGGAACTTCATGAGGGTATTTTAACACTGAAAATGTTATTTCGACATGATGTGCCAGCCAGTCCTTTGGTGTTTGGAACACTGGATTTCAATTTTGCATTTTTTTTAATGACCTCCTGTAGGCAGTGAGGTTATAGAGGATACAGTATGTGATCAACACTACAGCCAACAACAATAGAATCCTTTTACCCCAGGAAAACACTAACTTTGATGTTGACGTGCTATCTAAAATGTCAAGTCTATTTACATATAATTATGCATTTCTCCAGGGAAGGTTTTACAGAACAGAAACAGAAACCTATAAAGTAGCCTACTCAATAGAAGAAGAGATAAAGTAGATAAAAAAGAAGCAGAATCATGATGACACACCAGCAGCATCTCCGGATACACAAATGTCCTGCCCAGAAAAACAAATTTTTATCACAACTGTTTCTCGGATTGGTCCATCTCAGCTGCTGTAGTTTGATGCATGTACAACTCATGTGACATTAGTCAAACGATGTGGTGCACTGTGATGTGATAGAGCTGGCGTGTTCCACTTTAAACAGATTTGCAACTTGAAAAAAGATTTAGAGTTTCAGCAAACTGTAAAGGCGTATAAAGTGAAAACTGTGGTCTACATGTGAGATGCTAATCATGAGCTTGCATGTTAGCATGTGTGGATGCTAATATAAGCACAATTATGAATGTATTATTTAAAAGTGGATACAATGGCGACGCTGTGACCACCATGGTATGAAACAGTACACACTTTATATGCATAAACATGCAGCCATTACTTATGGCTGCATGTCCATGTCAAAACAATACAATACTAGATAGTCAAACATTTAATGTTTGTGCCTTATTTTATTGTTGTTGTTGGTTATTTTTTATCTGCGAGCTTCATATGTTTGCTACAGATTATTAGAGACAGTAGCTGAGGCAGACACAGGTCTTGTACAAAGTTGATTTTCTCCTGATTTGTTTGACTGAAAAATGCCATTTTAGTGTCAGAATGTTTGGAAGATATGTGTGAAAAAGGGGTCCAACTATAGGGTGATAGTCTGTGCTCATGTTCACTTCTCCCATTGGAATGAATGGACTCAGGTCCTGCTGCAGGGCTCTTAAAGGGGCAGAGCCGCGGTGAGCCTGACACATATACAGGAAATGAGACGGTGACAAATGTGTGAATTTTTTGCCCACCAGTGGTAAATATCATATAAAGTTGTGAAGGATAACAGATGCTCCCCAAACAATCTCATTTCACGGTGCGTAATGAGCAGAGCAGGGCCACCGGTGTGATTGACTGTAGTGCCAATACAGCAGCTCAGCTCGAGTAAACCGAAGCATTCAGGTACATCAAATCAACACATCAGGAGCAGATCAATGGCCATGACATAATGTGTTTTTAAAGGCACCGCTGGGAATCCAAACACCTCTCACTGCCTGACACACATTTAAGTTTTCACACTTACATGGAGAGGGAAATAAACAAAACAGTTCTTGTCAAAGTGGCATTTAGCCCCAATTCTGAGTGATGGAGTGTGTGTTTGCAGGTGAGGGACCACCATCTCACACATGTGAAACCTTCAACGTGTCCGGTACGGGACTGTCAAACCACCCTGCTTATAACAGGAGACAAAATGGATTTTCCAGTGACAGTGGAGTTTGATTTTTAAGCCGTCCATGTTTTTGAGATAACGTTAAAGAACAAAAATCAATATTTGATGACTGAATAATAAACAACTGGAGGTTTTTATGGATGTTCAGCATTAATATTTCTACATTCTAAAGGTTCTAGTTAGCAAACGAAGAAAGATTTTCATCTCGTAATGTGTAATTTTGACACACTTTAGCTTTGACAGACAGTGCTCGTAACAGGGAGGGATGTAAACATTAATGGCGTCCTCCTAGGCTGAGCTGTAACACTAGCTATTTTAGCTAGCCTCTAGTCCATGAGTAGATGCACGCTCCCTTCTGCGCAGTGATCCAGAAAGAAAATAGTTCCTAAATGAAACTGCTCACAATATGATTATTATTATTGGATTATTTTAATATTTCATATTTGATTATATTTGAGAGAAGGCATACATAAAAAAAAACAGTCAAAACAATGTAAATGGATAAATAGCACTACAGGTAAGAGGAAAAATATGTTTTTTTGATTTTGGGGTGAACTGTCCCTTTAAGAGGAAGTTATTCGTGGTGAAACAAGATCCTTTGTGAATATGTCCCCAGAAGTACATTGGAAAGCTGCTGTAGTTCTATGGAATATATATAATTATTTTAGTTATTTTAGGCATTTTAACCACAACTAAAATGAGCAACTTTTACTTAAGTCATTCCTGTTGAAGCCACCTGGACAGATTTAAATCGTGATAGGCCGAGTTAGTTAAACAGACATTTAAAAGTCTGGAGATATTTACAACTCTCTCGTTCCTCTGGGGAGCTCTTCATAACACAGCTCAACCTGTCGAAAAGTCAGGGAAATAAAATATCTGTATGCAAAGGGGAGCTTCGGCTCGCCCATGTGGGATAGATAATTCTGCTTTTAATGACGGCTACAGGTGGAGCCACTTCTGTTCCGCTTTTTCCTTTTTTTTTTTAACCCAAATGGTTTGAATTAATGTTGAAATGTTGCTTGTAGTGACCTGATGAAATTCAGTACTGAAAGTTTTACCGCCTGCTTATACACCCACACACAAATAATTACTGAGTCATTTCACCAGTCGGGTATTTTAAGTATTACCATCAATAGTTGCTTTGAGGAAATAAGTGTTTCTGAATCTGAATTTTAGAGATTAATTTCTCAGTTTTTTGAGAGGTGAAACAAAACTGAGGGCTTACCAAAATAGAAAAATCGCTGTTTGCTGTAGCTCATGAAGGTTGACATTTAAATACCTCCAGCTCAGTCAGTTAGAGGCAGAGTACCGAGAAGGGGGTGTAAAGTGAAGTGGAAGCCTCGGTGCATGTCACTGCCTCTTTCCTGCAGTGAAGCGAGTGAGGATAAAACAGAGGCCTCACATTAGAAATCCCAACTCTCAGTCGGCATAAAAAAAGAACAAAAAGCTCTCTGCTTTGCTTCTGGCTGTCGTTCTGTCTTAGCTTCCTAGTTTAAAGGATAAAACCCGTCTCGTTTTATGTTATATTATCATGCATATAGAAAGTTCAAACACGGTGATGTACTCACCCATCTTATTTGTACTTGAAGCTTTTAAAAGGTTTATTTTTGTGGATAAATTGACTATTCCTCGACACGGAAACACAAACGTTTCCTGGATCATTTAGAATTTAAAGGGTTGATGATTGATTGAATGATTGAATGATTAACGTGATCTCATGGGATGGCGTATGGATAGCTCAGCACTTTTAAGGACAATTGCACTTCATTTCAACCATTTTAAACAAAGCTGATTAAGCTGACCATCGCCTGATCAGTCTCTCTGTATTTCTCAGTATGCTGGAGGTTTTAAACCGGTGTTTGGCAAATTTCCCGCGCTGGCTCACTGGTAAAGATGTGTTTTAGCAAAGATTGGTTTTCCAGAACAGAAGGGAGAAGGAGTAGCCCTCAGTATGGGCTACAGGCTACAGCAACTAGAAGTTTGTCGGAGCCTGTGGCGTCATAAGCAGGTTGACAGTGTTTGTGTAATTACTCTCACTGCCAGAAGACGAAGACAGAAGTTCCACTGTAGGTTTAAGCTATTCGTGTGTCATTTAATGCTGTCCCCACTTTAGTCTTGTTTGTTTGACCCCTCACCTCCCCAAAACTTATTTTCTCTATGAAATTCAGACCTAAAATGAGACGACAAAAGCAAAACAAAAAACCCAAAGTGTTGTGACAACACGCAATATCACCTTGATAAATGAAATGATTCGTCTTTATTTATCAGCAATATGTTTTCATGGTGAGAAGAGTTTTTGCAGAACGCTATGATGTAACAGTGAAGTTAACCGTTGACCTTTTGGATATAAAATGTCATCAAGTCATTTAATGCTTAGACGTTTGTGTGAAATTTTGTTAGCGCATGAATCTTTGACCTTGGATCACCAAAATCTCATCAGTCCAAGTGGACGTTTGTGCCAAATTTAAAGAAATTACCTCAAGGCGTTCCTGGGATACTGTGTCCATGAGAATGAAGCGGATGGACGGAAATGCCTCCGGCCACAGTCATCGCTGGCACAGAAGAAAGTAACTACAAGTGTTGCTAAAAAAAACCATGACTGAAGTCTGTTTTAAGATTGGGCATTGGATATTTCATGTGAGCTGTCTGGGGTTTTGTAGGTGACCTCTTTTCTGAAGTTATTTTGTACACAGTCTGGAACGTTTGACTTTAGTTTTTCAATGGACAAAAGTCTTCTATAGAGATTTATGGATCCATCTATGTGTTGGTAATACTCGGCCAGCCATTTATTTATGAACCATCCTGATCACCTCATAACAAACTGCCTTCTAATGCTCTCTATTTGAACTAGAACACATTACTTCCCTTTTGTATTTTTGTTTGTTTTTGTTGTGGTAAAGGTTGGACTTACACTATAAGTACAATATATGCCCAAAAAAAAAAAAATCTGGTATGGCTCTGGTTGTTTGTTAGACATTGATGAAGAGTTTGAAGACAAGACATTTACTCCCATTAAAAGCCTCCGATTATTGACATTGTGACACTGCAGATGTTTATATTGTTGCCCTGCTGTCTTTATTTGTATTCAGCAGAGTGTGACGACTCCATTCAGACGCACTTCTGTGAATAATAAAAGTTGATCTGATTTTCTGATCACAGCCTCCACATGAATACTGAGCAGACAGCAGCAATATGTCACAGCGCTGACATGTTCATGGTCCAGTCGGGGTGGGGTGGTGGAGGGGTCGGGTGAGAAAATAAATGATGCTATTAAGGATGAATGTGTCCGTGCGAGCGGCTGTGTGTCCATGTGTCTATGTGTAGATGTGAATGTGTGTGTATCAGTGTGTGTGTTTATGAGGTAGCAGTCAGACCAGAGGCAGATATCATCAGTTGTTGCCTGAAGTATCTCAGAGGTGATGAAATACAGAGACGCACAAGGCACAGAAGAAACTCCCTCCAGGAATAATTTCAATGATCGGTGACAGTCGGGGTCAATACATTTTCGAAAACCAAAATCCTGCGTTTATCTTGATGCATTTTTGGCTGCGACATTGTTTTGCTGTCATTTTTATTTAATTTTTATGTTAATTAATGTTGGCTCATTATATTTCATACTGAAAGATACTTGATATAATTTTAACACATTTTTGAATTCACTCTGTTTTTGTATTTTGTTTTGGACCAAAGGAAGGTAACTGCTCCTGCTGCAACAACAACAATAATAATAATAATAATAATAATAACAATAATACTACTACTAATAATAATAATAGACAGTTCCCTCATGTTCAACACAGAGCACAATCCGCTGGTTCGGAAGCCAGTGCGGGATCACATCCTTGTTGCTACGTACCGAGTCATTACAAAACATGTTCAGTGAATTTCCCCTCTGAGATAAAGCTTTAATGTGTCTTATGTGTACAAATTAAACATTTTCTGTATTGTTTGACCTCAATTTGTTACTCCGGCCTTAAACCAAAAATACATTTTATGTCCAAGATCAGCAGACAGATGTGGCAGGTTATTACAGATTAAGCCACTTTAACGAACTGCAGTTGTCACGCTAGCAGTCATGTTGGACTGTAAAGCTGTTTTAGATGTTTACCACTAGTAAGGCAAAAAAAGAGAAATGTTTGTTCTGAGAGTGGACGGAGAGTGCGCAGTAGTGTTTCTCCTGCTGGCCCCGCCCGCGAGTTCCCGCTCAGCCCATAGACTTTACATTGTGATTTTTAAATCGCTTTTCTCAGCTCGAGAAAAGTTTAACAAATATAAAACCTCCATGGATCAAAAATTCATAATATAGAGTCATATTTGAACCTGTTTGCAGTTTGAGGTGTCCTGTCAACAGTTTTACAGATGTCTCTTTTATTATGGTGGTCTATGGAGAAAATGCTTTTTGGGCCGCAGGGGAAATTTTAGCTGCAATATCACAAATGGCCACATACATTCAGGGTTAACATACCGGTACTCTGTTTTAGAACATTTAGCATGTAACATTTAACATGTTAGCCTGCAAATATGCAATGTTTAGCTTTTAAGCATGCTTAGCATGTAACATTTAGCTTCTCAGCATGCTAAAGTAAAATTTGAATGTCATATTTAACTTCTTAATGTTTGTAATCATGCTTATATATAATGTTTAGTATGTTAACATTCAGCTTCTTGGCATGCTAATGTATAACGTTTAGTATGTAACATTTAGCTTCTTAGCATGTTTGCAATTATGCCTATTAGAATGTTAATATTTAGCTTGCTTACATACCAAGAGCTTGCATGTTAACATGCTAAACTTCAGGATGTAGCCTATAGATTCGCATGTTAACTGGAAGTTAAGTTCTGACCTGTTGGCTGCGCCACATGAAATATCAGGGGATGATCAAAGTCGTAGAATCATCTTCTGGACACCGTAACATGTCAGACACAATTTGATATAATCGTGCCACTAGCATGGCTAAAATCAAACTCATATAGATCTACATTATGATATCAACAACAGGACATGGAGTTCATTTACAGAAACCATTTTTTTCAATGCAGCAACAGCAAAACTGCATTTATGGTCACAGTCCTCACAACAAAAGTACAAACTCCTGGAGGTCAGTCTATCCTAAAGACAGAGAGAACTGCCTCCCAGAAATGTGCAAGACCAGGAAGTTAAATATTTACTCATTTAATACTTTTCCCTGTCTGCCCTCTCTTATCTTTCTCTCTCATTCTATCATTTGCTTGCTCTCATTTTCTCTGCTGCACAGTACATCATATTCTTCCCTTTTAGTATTTCAGTCAGACTGGAGGTGTAGCCAGCAGCCCTTTCGAATAAATAGGCAGCACTGCCTGCTGAGAAGCTTTGCCCTTTCCCCTCTGAATGGTATAAAGAAGTCAGCAGCTTTCATTAACAGGGGCAATTCTCCACCTCAACACTAAATTTAGGCTGTCAAATAGTGTATGCTGTATGCAGATTAAAGTGAGATCAAAGTAAGAAAGAGGGAGTAAAACTGAGAAGAAGCAAGGGAGGGAAAAAAACAGAAAAAATGTGAGAATGCAGGCCAGAAAAAAAGAGCTATGGCAGCCTGGTGACAGATGCTCAACTCAAGTTGGACTCGTCACATACAGTATGAAGGTGGCGGATTACAGCCCGCTAGAAAAGACCACTGTCAATTCCTCCCACACTGCAGGTGAATATAAATCATTTACCCTGGGTCGTATGTCTGCTTTTCCTGCCTAAATATGCTGACAGAGTAGAGAGACACCGCCGCCTGAGTGACAGGCGAGGCAGACAGTGATCGGTGAGAAAGCGAGAGACATTTTAACAATGCCAACGTGGCGCCGGCGACAGCAGATACACAGCACCCATCCAGAGTGACGCTTGCAACATCCGTCCCAGCCTGCACCGGGTGATGAGCCGTCATCCAGCTTCACTTCCGACCAGTTTGTGTGCATTCTTTTTTGGAAGCACTGCTTTTTTAAAGAATTTATTAAGATGGAAACTAAAAATTCTGTTTGATATGAGAGAGGGATTTTCGATAGCAGACAGCTTGTAGTGGAAGGCAGGCTCATCAAGCTAACGTGTAACGTTGTGTTAAAAAGTCGGAATGATCCATTTCTGGGTCACCAGCCCAGACTTTATTTATTCATGTGAACCAAACCCTGGCTTTTATTTGAGGAAATACTGTATTTATTTATTTTTCCTTAGCTTATTCATGTGAAATTAATTTATAAAATCTCCATAGTGTTATTTAGTGTTCTTAATGTTCCAACTAGTAGTTGATTTAATAAAACCAACAGAAGAGTGTATAACAAAATTAGAATTGTTGTCCCTTAAGCTACCTAATAGTGTCTAAATGTCTGGTAGAAAGTTGCGAGTGAACTCCAGAAGTTGGCTTTCCTTGCAAATGATCACCTGCGTTATACTGTTAAGATTACAAAAATGCATACTCCTCCGAACATGCATATTTTTTGTACACAAATATAGCAAGGTCGGTTTCTCGGTGTCTCTTTTTTCTCCATGTCCTTATCAATGCATGATCTCCAAGTTTGTTCTGCGTATTAACTCTTATTGTGATGAAGTTGTTTTTGAAAATTAAATGCTATAAAACAGGCTTTAAAGTCTGCATGGGGAGATCCTCTGATCATCTCTCCACTCTGCCACCTCCATGCCTCCACACCGCCGACTCCCCCATCATCAGGAACCAGGAAAGAAAGAAGGGAAAGATATAAACGGAGGGATGCACGAGCTCAGTAATGTTCCCCACATTGCAGCAAAAGGCGTCCAACACCTTTTCAACTGAGCTTCAAATGAAAAAGGAAAAAATGTAATTACTTTTTTCATTTCCAATGCGTGAATGTTAGATACTGAAGCCAACCTGCAGCCGACTTGTATTTGTACACTCCACCATAAATCTATAAGACAGTCAGTGACCTAAAGCCATTCATACCATGCTGGTGGCATGGCTGTCAAGAGATTCACACGGTGCCCCGAGGTAAAACTTAAATAACTTTTCATTTCGGCATCATTAGGTGGTCAAATTTTCAATTTGTTCATTGCCAAAAAATAATGACATTCCCATCAGCCTCAGCTCTGGAGCAGTGGAGCATGGCTGCGCCCGGTCAGAGCGTGGATTACCCCGGAGAGCAAGTTGCAGCTAAAAAACTTTGCTCACAATCATCTGAAGTGTGGAAGAGTGTTAGGGATCCAACAATGTGATGCTGTGTAAGCTCTGCAATTTGTAAAGGGCATATCACAAGGGTTGAGCTAGTATTCAGCCAGAGTGTATGGATAATGTGCTTTTACAAGTATGAGTGTCATCCGAGTTAAATGTGTCACTACCCATACTCATGTTAAAGAGAAATACTCATTGGGTAGATGACTGAAGTTTATTCTTTCAAGTAGAGGTCGACCAATAGTGGATGTTCAAAGGCCGATATAACCGATAGCTGATTAATTGGCCGATGTCACCCCCAACCCCTGTGAAAAAAATTTACACTTGGTAATAAAGTGGGAGTGATTTTAATTGTTTTTAGCTATCGTTTGCCCTCAAAATCAATATTTCCAGTTGAGAAGTTGACCGGTGAAATCTGCACAGCCATCAGCCACTATCCAAGCCAAATTCCGCCAATACCGATACTTTGTAAAACATCCTATTGGCACGCATTAATCGGTTTGGCCGCTTAAGCGGTGCCACTTTAGCTATGTAATTTTATAAATTTATAAACAAGTTTATTAAAAAACTTGTTCTGTTACTCTTGTGAATTATGTGGCTGTTCTGTAAAAAGTTTTCTAATAAATAATAAACATTTAAAATTGATTTTCTAAATGTTTCACCGTTGTTACCAAGTCAAAAGTAATTTAAATATCTGAAGTTAAAAAAAATCATTCCTTCTTTCACAGGACAAACAAAAAAATAAACTGCTGTGCATTTAGAAAGTAGCATGCCGACGTGCAACATAGACACAGCAGTAAAGTGAGTCAGGCAGGCAGACAGATGGACACTGCTGAGCTCGCAGTGGTTAATGTCCTTCAATCTTCAACAAAGATTGTAAAAGACATGAGCCTGGACCTGTCTGTCTGTCTGTCTGTCTGTCTGTCTGCGTGTCTGAAGCCTGCAGTAAATCCTGAGCCTCTAATTAGAAAGAATGATAGTAAGCAGGACGCTTGATGTTCCCCTGAAATAGGCCTGCCGAGGAAGTCGACTTGAAGAGTGTTGGGCCAGGCGCATTGGCATGGCAGTGTGTGTCTGTGTGTGTGTGTGTCTGTGTGTGTGTCTGTGTGTGTGTGTGTGTGTCTTATGCTCATTTCAGTTAAGTCATTTGCACTTTTTGCAACACATGAAATAGTTTCTGAATGCTCGCAGCAAACACATTTTGATGAGTCTGTCTCGTCTGTCCTGCTTTACTACAATAGACACCTTACAGGTATAACATATTATACCATGGTGAATACTCGTTTCTGATTGGCTGCAGGGTTCATTTTTGATAATGGAACTTTGACATTAGAAATATATATAGCTGCTGGTTTCCATTTATTTTACCAAAGGATGATTAAACCATCCACAGTGAACCTTCAGTCATGATCATTGACATAAACGAAGATGGATGACGTGTCTCCACTTCCACCTACTGTACAAAAATGAAGCCAAAATATCCCGGATAGGATACGAGCGCTCCCATCTTGCTCTGGTGACGTCATTTGTAGCCAGAGTCTGCGCAGTAGTGATCGGGCAGTGTAGCCAAAGGGTTTACTGTGGCTACTTCACTACGACTGCCTTTTCTTATTTTACTGCCTTTTCTTATTTTACTGGCTTTTTTTCTCAGTGTGTTGAGAAAAAAATTGCAGAATTTACAAGAAGGCCCAAATAATTAAGAATGACCACAGAGACGTTTCACAAAGTTTATAAAGTTTCTCCTGACTCCTGTCTGCATGGGGACTTCTTCAATGGTGACAAAGAAATAACATATTTACTGTATTTTTACCTTTAACAAAATGTTTTCTTTTTCATAAAATTTGTCTCGGGTGCATTCCCACCTGTACTTAGAGCTGTCCACTTCTGACTGAATCACCCAGGATGGATGCCAATGCCACGTGCACACAGACCCCAAAATGCTCACATGTGGTTAAATGTATAAAATGTATATAGTGTATAAAATCCATTCTGGGTTTTATTAAGACACATAAAATGACACGTTTGACTACATTGTGACAGTAAAGTGATTTTGATCTTCCTCTTCCGTCACAATCCACACCTTCTTGTCCTCGCAGCTCACATATCTGAGCAGGATTCATGAAGTTGTTTGCGTTAATGGTCACAGAGGGGGAGGAGGGAACCTGTCTGACTGGTACTAGCGTTTCCTTTCATGTGCTTCTTAACTGCGGTGTAATCAGTCCTCATCTGCTGCTCAGTCAATGAGGAGCCTGCAGACTCGGATCAATATGGCCCACCTGCATTTACACGCTGCTGGCCGCCTCCACGCTTGCTCTTTACCACTCCATCCCTCCTCTCGTCTGCTCCCTCTCTCTATTTGTCTCGTAAACATGTGCAAACAGACTTCACGAGGGATCGATAAAAACTCATCCTGGGGTTTTTAGTTTGACTTCCTCCATCCAAAATATTACGCCTCCTCCTTCGAAATGATTTCATCAGCGGGTTTCCATAATGTGACCTCAGTGATCATCCTATTTCATCCTTCCTTTATTCCTTCCCTACTTCTCTATCCCATACCACCTGGTTGTTCCCCCATTCTTTCTTTCCACCTCATCCTTTCTTTCATCCTTTCATTTATTTTCAGATCACCCTCTCCTTCCACATCACCACTATCCATGCGCTCCATATGTCATATCCCATTTTTTTTCTCCTCACCTCCCACATTTTCCTCCTTGCCTGTTTCCCTCATCTTTCCACATTTGCTCCTTCCCTCTGTCATTTTCTGCCTCAGCTCGTTTCCTTCCTCTCTCATTTTCAACCCTCTCATTATTCCCTCTTACTCACCTTTCCCTCATATTTTAAATTCCATAGCTCCCCTCGCTATTTTCTTTTTCTTACCTGGATGCTCACTTCTGCTTCCTCATTCCTTTTGACCTTCCTTTTATGGTTCCTTCCCTACTTCTCTCACTCTCTCTCTCTCCACTCATTCCTTTGTTTCCTCCATCCAATCTTGTCTTTCATCCCTTCTTTTCTCCAGAGCTCCTTCTCTTTCCTCACCCCTCACTCTTCCTGTGCTCCTTGCTCCCTCCTTGTTTGCCCTGTTTCCTTTCCTTCTGGCCTTCTGTTTTTTTTTTACTTCCTCCTCTCTTCACTTTATCTCTTCAGTCCTTTCCCTTCATTCTCACCCTCTCTCTTCTTCTACACCTCATTTCCTTTCCTGTTTTCCACTTCATCTTCTGCTGCACCTTTCCTCTCCCTCATTTCCGTCTGCCTTCTGTTCTTATTTCACTCATTCCTCTTTCCATTCCCACTTTTCTCATTTCCTTCCTTTCCGCTCCTTCAGGTTTGCTCCTCTCTTGGCCCGCCGCCCTCCCTTTATTTTTACATTCCTTTTCCTCCATTTCTATCACCTCTCTCCCTCTGCCCTCCATTTCCTCCGTTTCCATTCTTCTTCTTCTGTCCACCTTTCCTTTCGTCCTTCCCTCCCTTGGTTCCTTTCCTCTTCTCAGATACCTTCAGCGTCTCGGTGTTCGCTCTTGGTTTGTTGTTGTCCGTGGCTTGCAGCAGGATAAATCAGTGGTGTTTGTTGGAGGCCTCATGAAGATTCATTTAACAATATTTCATGACGGCAGGCAAATGTCCTGACAAGGAACATCAGTGTTGGAGAGGAAGAGGAAGAGAGAAAACTGGAGGAGAGGAAAATGAGGACTGAAAGAGAAATATGATGGGTAAAGACAAACGCCCCCAGTCAGGAGAGTAAATAAAGGTAAAAATGGAGCAAAAAGATTAACAGTCTTTAAAAAAAACCATAACATAGAATTTCAGGCCATCTGCCACTGAGAAGTTATTTTGTTTATCCACACCAGAGCTATTGGCGGCAGGGAATTATGGTTATTATGAAGAAAATAGGGTATTATGGAGCCTTGCGGAGATATTAAAGCGCCAGAGGGGAACCCAGAGTGCTGCTGAACTTTTACGTGGGTTGAACCCTTGCTGTTTGTTATTGCACACACATGTACGTACAGGGAGCTGCTGCCAAGGTGAAATACAGTGCTACAGAGAGTGAAATACAGCAGTGCGCTACTGCCATACAGATTAGGTTGTTACATCAAGTATTTTATTGCTAACAAGGTCTTGGAGCATGCATGGCTGTGGAAGTTAATAAAGTGCCTGTGAAACTGAAAAAGAAAGGAGGGGAAGGATGTTTATGATAATGTTTGCATATCAGCAGGTGTAGATTCTTCATTGATTGATGTGACCCGTAGGCTGCCGGAGGTAATTCATGGGTGTCTGTGAAATATGAGTGAAGAATGGACCTCCATTTGATCAGAGAACAACTGAGTATGCAGCCTGAAGCAGAAGATGATCTTGGCACAACACAATACACTCAAAAAATGAAGAAATAAAAATGTGACAGCCAAATAGTCTCTGTCTTTATTATTAAATATAGTTTAAAATTGATTTATATTTTCATGTAACTATATACTACTGGCACAAACTGTAAGCTCTCAAACCACAGGAGCAAAAGAGTAAAGATCCCTGACTCCGTTAGGATCAATTCCTCTCTGGACTCACCCTCTGCCATGTTTCCATCGAGTTAACTCATGCTCGCATGCCTGTTCTCCCATGCAGCAAAGACATTATAGGCATCATTCCAAGGACTGGTACATGATGTCACAGTCAAACGGAAGCGTTTCTGTCAGCACATGTCCATGTACGGCGGTGGCTCCACTTACTGATCCATAGCAGTTTGATTTCAGACGTCAGCAGAAAGCTCCACTGTGTTTGAGCTTCAGAAATGCTCAGGGAAAATGTGGCTTGTGTGAATTAATAAAAGAGCTAAACCACTGAAAAGCTATTTGATTTAGAAAACAGTTAAGCTACCACAACGTTACTCGGTTGACAGGAGTTATTCAGTGCCTTGCCAAAGGAAACATTAAACTGTAGAAGTCAGGGATTGAAACACCGACCTTCTGATTAGTTGACAACCGCGCTACCCACTGAACCGCTCATCTGTATATACAGTAGATAGGCAGTTAGATTTTACTGTGCCTGGAGGGATTCATTCATCCCTGTACATTTCAGGGAAAATCAACACTACATTCTACACAGATCATCTCACAACAGACAGACATACATGAAGTACAACACAAAAGCACACAATAACGACAGCATGACTCGTAGTTGCCTCAGCACGTCACCCTGTCCAGGGCTGCTATGGCACAGGCTTATCCCAAAATGAGCCTGAGAATGAGAATATTTGTTATTTTACTTTGAAAAACATGGTAAAGCAAAGCCAGTCAGGATATAACATTTTGTGTGATGTGAAGTAGGCCTAAGTTTGGTTTTTGTAATGAGCCGCAATTAACCTGCCCAACTCTGTTGGCTTAATTGCTGCCTAAAAGCTAAGTAAGTGAAAGGTGCATGGCTGCTGATCTAGTAGAGCACAGGGGGCAGTGTGTGTGTGTGTGTGTGTGTGTGTGTGTGTGTGTGTGTGTGTGTGTGTGTGTGTGTGTGTGTGTGT
>JBBPCS010069440.1:0-16725 GCA_037974645.1 Hollardia meadi
GATAAGAACTACCTAAAATGACAGAAACCATCTTTGGGAAAAATTTATTTGAGGTGTACTTTGAGTTTTTAGTTTGGTGCATGTCCCATGTGCTAACATGGAGGGGGAGGGGCTTATGATCTATACTGCAGCCAGCCAGCAGGGGGCCATCCAGATGTCCAGCAATGTTTTAAACAAGTGATATGTGCTTACTTCTTCCCGTCTTAGTTGATGTTGTTACATTGGTGTAAAATAGTCAAATGGCTGAAGATGGATAACACTGCCATCTAGCTGTTTAAACAACACAAAATGAACCATGGCCACAAAACTATTAATTAAAAATCAATACTGTGTTTTTGGGAATCGATACAGTATTACAAAAGAAAATATTGCAATACTCAGGTGTATCGATATTTTCTTACACCCCGAGATGTTTCTGCCTCCAGCCAATAAGAGTGCGCAGGGTGTGAGGTCGGACTTTTGGCTAAAAATGTAGCGACCAGATTACATCGCTGTCTCCGTCTCTCTCCTTGGTTCTGTCTGTGTCATGGATGTATAAAGAGCTGCATTAGTCTGTTCGACAACACACAACCGAATCCTATCTGCAAAAATGAAAAATAATGTGTGATTCGGATCTGCTCAAAACTCTAATGGGTTCTATCTTGGCCCATGTTACACCCTTCCACCAAGTTTCACGAAAATCAGGCAAATAGTTTTTTTCCTGTCCTGCTGACAAACAGACAAACCAACAACCCCAACCAACATAATACTGAGTAGCAATATCGAACAACCATGGGCCAAATGCATTGTACCTGGAATAATCATCGTGTATACACAACCTCCAATGGCCGACATGACAAAGCTGAACTGACTGCAACCACTCAATTTGCCCACAACCAGCCCGAGTGCACCTATAGGCATAAAAAAAAACAATCAGGCCTGTAGTCAAGGGTCCTTGTCCAATCAGCTGTGAGGACTTGTTTCTCCCATTCGGTTCGGTCACGTGCTGATGCCCTTTACAACACCTCTGGGCTCCTTCTGCTCTTCTGGCAGCCGGCCCTCCACCGGCTGGAATAATATTGTGTAATTGTTATTGACATATTGTGACTGGGAGAGGATAAGCCAGAACATTCTCTCCTCCTCCACTGTAAAATTAACAGCTTGTGACAGCCTGGTGGACTGCAGAAGGAGTCGAGCTGACAGCTCCAGCCAGGAGGGCTGCCGCTGAGTTCAACAGTGGAGGACTTACAAATGGTCTGAATTCTTTCCAAAACTAATCAATATTACACGTGATTGGCTATAGCAAACTGTAAAAGGTACACTGTCACAATTAATCATGTCATCAAAGGCTGTTCCTTAAAGTAATACTATTATTTTTTTTCATTTTTTTTTTAGATCAGGGAGTTTAGAGGTCAGGGTCAGTCAATGAACAGCCTGTAGGGTATCAGGGTCCTGCTCAAGGACCCTTTACCTCGCCTCAGCTTCAGTCTAATAAAGATCACTCTATTAAGTGATGTTCCTCTGGCCACTAGGTCACCTCCGAAGCCCTGGGGTCAGTACGACTCCATCGTTATTATTTAACACATTAGCATCGTCATTCCTTCTGTGACTGTACAAAAGTCTGAGGCCCAATCCCAATTCCTCCCCCTAGTTTCGGAATGCCCTCTACTGGGGAGTGGCCCTTCAGAACAGAGCTACAGGGGGTAGGTCCTGAAATCTTGACTCATTGTAGCCGACGATGGCACATGTTACAAGGCTAGAGGCATTCCCATTTCGGACAGAGGTTTCCACGAGGAATGTACGATTACTGTATATCCATAGTATATTCAAGCCTTTTGCTTGCTAACATGATCAACTATGATTAGGCTCAACAGAAAAATCTATTAATATATTGACAATAAAAGCATGGTTATCCATCGGCTATTTCAGTATATTCTTGCACATTTAGTTCTATTGCCATCGTGAAAATAGTTTCTGAAATGTTTGTCATAAAGATCTAATAATATATTCCTTTGCATCCACATTAAACTATTCTGATAAAGATACAAATAAAGATATTCCGATGGATTTTGATTGTTTTGCACAATTATTTGTGAAGATATTTACTTTTTTTTCCTGCACCAGGAGCCATGTTTGGAGTCTGCATCTGAAAACGCTGTGTTTGGAGGGCTAGATGACCACGACCCCTCGATCCCCCCCCAAAATAGGACACCTACCCCAAGTAGTAGGGCCGAGGGGGAGAATTGGGATTGAGCCTGAGTTTGACACAGCCATTGGCACTGGGACATAACAGAGTCCCAGTGGTCCTGGAGGCCACGGGGCCCAAAAAGCTTGTCAAAGAATCAACATTAGGCACAGAGGGGGCTTACTGACAACGCATGCACTCTTCTGCCAAACTGCCCCCTAAATCCTTCTTTTAAACATCCACACTGCTAAGACTGCAGTCTCAACCAAACTCTGACTGCTTCAGATCGATAAACCATTAAAAACGATTTTTTCAACATTATAAAATGTACTGATTGGTGATGCATTAAAAATGTAATGATTTAAAAAACCTAGTACCCAGCAGTGCTCCGTACCTTTCATCTCCCCCATGTCCAGGGTCTTGCCCAGCTGCTCCAGCAGGTCTGCTCTGGCAGCGTTCTTCTTGTGCTTTTTGCCATCGTAATGTTGCTGAGCCATGCCAGGGTTGTTGAACCAGGCGTTGCATAGCTGGCAGTAGCGGTCCGAGTCACGGCGCTGTCGCGGGGAGGTCATGGGAGACGTTTCTGGGGAGCTCTTTATGGGGGGACTGGGGGACGCCTCTGAAGGAAAACACAACAACAAAACACAAAATTTTTTTTCATGGAAAATAAATTTAAAGAAGTCTCCAGTTATAAGTAGATGTGCAAGGCACCAAGAAGCACTCGTTTTAACTTGGATAATCTTATAACTCTCGTTATAAATTTCACTCAAATAAAAATACGTCCCTTATTTATGAAACTCTGTGGCCTTGGCTTATTTTCTGTAAAGAACATCTACCACAACATAAATCTAAAAGAACACAAGTACACCCAATAAATGTATGTCTGAGATCCGGTGTTTGACAGCTTCAGTTTGACCTGAGATGCAGATCTGCAAGGCACCAACTTTGACTAGAAGAAGCATTTAGTGTGACTTCTGTCTCTACTTGTCTTGTCTGATTTCAATCCAATACTTAGATTTTCTAAATGTCTATTAAAAAGGTGCCAAATAACAGCCCGAGCCTCCTGAATCTGAGAGCTTAGTTGTTGTTTTTTTTTACAAATAATAATAATTCAAAACTAATAAATCGAAATTATGGTCATATGATAGGAATTAAAGATAAGCTGATGAAAGTGACGGTCAGAAATGAGAAGCTGCTAGCTGAATGTTTTGACCGCACTCTAATATTTACTCTCATGTGCAGCAAATACTCGCAGTGTAGAGCCCAGCTTGAGACGAGCCGCGTTGCAACAGATTACAAATCATAGTAAACGGATACTGATCCCTGCATATTTATCTTGCATATATTATATATATTTTATTGTCCAGTGCTAATTAGCTAGCATCAGAGCTGGTCCTGACCTTCAGAGGCTTGGCTTTGTCACACCGTCACACCTGACACCCCAGTGCTACCACTACAATCCTCCCTCCATCAAAACAGTTTGCTCCACCTGTTGGTCTAAGAGTAAGTCGAACTATACAGACCACAACAAGGTATAAACACGCAATATTTATTGAACACCAACCCCTATTAGGATATAGAAAATAGTCAAATGTAATACTGAGCTTTTGTTCTGCTGCCTGCATTCGTCCAGTATTCACAATGTTGAACATGAGTCTGTAGGCTATGGCTGCAGCTTTATGTGATGTGATGTGAATGAGCCAAGTCTGTGCTTCCACTGACAAAAGACAGAACACCTGTAACTTACAGATAACAAGGCTATTATTCATTTTATCAGCTGCATCAGGCCCAGATTCCCTTTTACATTTATAAAATACTATTTTTACTTGGCTGAATACTTGACGGTCAGAGATCCATATTGCCCAGTAATAAAAAAGATTTACATTTATATTGATTAAATCAGTAGTCAAATTGATTGCTTTCCATCTTGCACTAGTCCAGAGTTATAGCTACACCTTCAGAGCCACATATTGTTTGGACTGCGGAGTCTCCACTGCTGCAGTTTATAAACACCAGTGCCCTTTGGGGCAAGTCACAGAACACAGGCCCGGAAGTGGCTGCAAGACACAGACAGACTAACAATTATAGGTTAGAAGGACAGACAGACGAGAGAGAGAGACGCACTGCAAGCTAGCACATCAAAGTTACTGTTATTTATTGGCATTAAACTTGTTGTTTTTTTCTCCTTTGGCGACCAGAAAGATAGTTCCTGCGTAGAAGAGAGGATGAAGCGCATCGTCTCATCAAAGTTGTAATAATTGACAGCTATAACACAAGAGGGGGGCAGGGTCTTTGCGTAATTTGCGGGACCCGTCGCAAACTTGTGTAGCGAGCGGGAAAGGGCGAGCCCAGAGAAACAAAACATGTAAATACAATGTTAAGAAATGCACAGGAAGAAGTGACTGCAAAACGGTGGAGCGTCCCTGTTACACTATTAGAATTTGATGCATTTGGTCCGATTACATTTGGAAAGTCTAAAAAAGCTGCACGACTAAATCGAGTTAGCTAAACTCTGCCGGCGAGAAGTCACAAGTGTGCGTGCCCTCACGTCAGGCCTCATAATGTGGAAGCTATGCAGAAGATCCGCACAATTTTATACCTGCCAACTCGAACGTTTTTTGCCTTCATGCGCCACTGAACAACTTTCATAGGAATCAACACGGGGCTCCACCTGTGATGCAGCATCCGGAACCATGCTATCGGGCCGCCTCGCTCTGGCATGTCATGCCGTCTTTTCACCGTATTGGAGTTATTGCACTCTTTGAATTGCAGTTGGCTGTTATACATTTATACATTTTAGCAAAAAAATAAATAATTAAAATAAAAATTGGGCAAGGTGGCCACCTCTAAATTCTGAATGCAGCAGAAACGCTCATTAAGGATAAATTAGCTTTAGTATGCTCTAAAACATACTTGTTTAAAAGTGACTTATGGTAGAAATAAGACTACTAAAAGCAAGACAACATGGCCTCAAAACACAAGTTGGCACAAGTGTGGATCTGCAGCCAGCAGACAGAGAACAATGTAAGGGCTCTAATGAGCACTGATCAGCAGCAATGTAACAACGGCTGCGGCCCTGCTAGTGCAGCCCCTCTGAATAACAAGCTGTTATCCCCATTGAGTGCCTGAAGAGGACAACCTAAATTCTCCTTGGCAAACGGATTAAAGAGCCTGCTCTCCTCGTGGCTATACCCACTTGTGCCTTCATGCATGGATGACAGCATTAACCCTGAACGAGCGCCGCGTTGCACTGAGCGCTCCCCGACACAAAACAGCAATATCAACTTAATCAGTTTTAACACTCGAATGCTCGGACCACCCTAAGTCAACATTTAGCGTTGTCCCATTATGTTCCATTACACCAGTCAACATTTCAAAGTGGCCACCCTGGAACCTTAACTGTCAGCATTTTGCTCTCCGTTTATTCCGTGAGCTTCAGTGAGTGAGAGCTGAGATTTGCATCTTATTTTACGTATTTTACATTCAGGCTGACGCTCTCATGCCCAGCAGCTGGTTATCATGTAGGATTTGAATCTGTGGCTTTGTGGTTATAAAAGGTGACCTCTCAAGCTAATAGGTCAATGTAAACTGTCAGACTTAATTTAATCCCTGTAGTCCCTGTTGCATTGAGGTCAGAGGGCAGCTTCAGAACTGAAGCCCAGGAGGTATTTTTGTCTTTCTCAAAGCAAAGACACTTTTAGAGAGCAGGGTGTGCGCCCAACCACACACTTCAGCGACTGAATGTCAAAGCAGCCATCCTGCAGTATATCCATCCCACCCTTGAAACATCAGATTAAAAGGACCACATACAAGAGGAGACCCACCTGCTCCTCAGTAAGAAAGCCACAGTTGCTAGCTTGACGTATTTGTATAGAGAACTAAGAGCTGTGTAGACAACTCTGGCATGTGACACACGGCTCTTGGTTTCAACATTAACATTCAGACAATTACCAACCTGAGCAGAGAGACGTGTGACAGAATGTGAAATATTTACCATTTGTGGAGATGACAGAAAACAAAAGGGAGGCAATAACTGACTTCATATTTTTTTGTTTGCTGTAAACTACATTTTTTTTACTACTATCATTATCAATGTTAATAATAATAATAATAATAATAGCAGCGGATGTAGTTGTTGTTGTAGTGATATTGTTAATAAAAGGAGGTAGCTAATTGCTAATACTGCCACTAAAAATAATAGAATGAATAGTGATTGTATTTCACAAATCACCATTTAAAGGAATATAACATAACAATCAAGCTAACAATATGGAACTAGTAGCTTAGCTTAGTATAAAGACTGACAGCAGAGGGCAGCTAGCCTAGCCTTGTCCTAATTTGAAAAAAAAGCACCTGTAAAACTCACTAACTCACAATATACTGTATGTATGGTGACTCTCACTGTGCCCAAACACATAGCTCCTCCTTGTGTACAGTTTAAACAAACAAGTAAGCTAACTAATTAGCTTCAGATGTGCTGGTAGGCGTATTTGGACACACAATTTTGGCGACAGCGAGGCTAATTGCTAATTCAACATATTTAAATGAACATATAACTCATTAGAAATGTGACCTGAACATATCTGCATTGAGTGAACTGTTTTAGAACACTTCTGACTACTAAAAGCACCTCGCTAAGTCCTTGTGGGTTGTTCAAACACTCCCAGCATCCTCTGATAGAGTTTATTCAAATGGGCCGCCTTCATGACACCAACTCCGCCTGCAGATCCAGCACAGCTTAATCAAGATCAATAGATCAAAGAGGGAAAAAAAAGGCTATTTGGTACTTCACTTTCACTCAAACACTTACAATTAAAGAGTCCTAGCATATACGCAGGAGTCCTGTCACCCTTCCAGCAAGCATTAAAGTGCAGAAGAAAATCACTCCAGTAAGCCCAAACAAACTCTGAACAGAAAACTAAACTATGAGAGACTGCAGTGCATCGAGTTAGAGAAGTGGAACACAGGCCTTCAACTCTCTATTCCATGTGCCTTTTCTCAAACTACCCTCTACACCCTCTCCCTCCCCACTTCCACTCCGTTTGGGCGTCCATTACCCACAATGCAACTAGACCACCAACAGAGAATTGGGTGTGCTATGCTAGTAGCGGTTCATGTAGCCTCGAGCGGCGAGCTTTAAGAAGAGATGAGGAGCTGCTTGCAGAGGCAGAACTATGTGGTTGTGCAACCGTATCTGTTCCACTGCAAAAGCAAACACAAGGATAGGAACATGATGGCATTTTAATCACTTAATGAACGGGACAATTAGAAAGGAGTCGCTTGTATACAAGAACCGGCTTTACAGAGCTCATTGTTTAGCTTCCTGGTTCACAACTTCACTGTTTTAGTTCACTCTCACTGCTCTCATAGTGTTGTTTTGCCGTCTGCTGCCGGAGACTGGAGGCTGATTACAGCAGTGAAAGTGAACCCAAACGGTTAAGTTGCAGGTTGGAAAACCAAAACAATGAGCTGAAAGAGCCTAAAATGTTCTGCAGAGTGTGCTGATCATTATCTGTGGGGTTTGTCAATATACGTCTTGCTGTTTTTGTGTGGTACAAGAATGTAGCACTTTGTGGATAGGAATTCATCTTTAAGACAGGGATGCTCGATATTTATCGGACCTATAAATGATCGCCCCGATAACGGGAAATTTATACTATTGGCTCAGAGCCCCCGCCCCGAAAACAATTCATCCTTCTATTGGTTGAAAAGTCCCTACTTAAGATAAAGCAGGTGTAGGGGAAGTTATTCTATAAAGGAGGATTTATTGGTCAACTTTCTTGTGTTAAAGATGAGTGAAGAGGAAATGAGAAGCAAAGACAAAACCAAACACTCTGGTATTAAAGCAGCATGATTACATGACTTAAGGAAAGATCATTTATCACCATCAGTGTGTATCATCCTGCAGCAAAGTGTGATTACACTCTCGGCCATTCGTCTCGCAGCCCAACGGATTTACCTGAAGTATTTCCGATTTCGACTCCTCACTCATAACAGGCTGCGTTATTGCAGGATGGCTCTCCAGTCTCATAGATAACTCAGCGGGCACATAAAGGAACGAAACCCTTTCCTCCCATTTAGCACATCGTTAGAGCCGTGCTGTTTAACACCCCTCTGTGCTTTGATTGAGGGTACGGCTCAGTTCAGAAGGCAGTCGCCAAGAGGCAGATGGCGTCGCCTCGGTGTGACACCTGCTGCTCAAAGGACACTTTAAACTCTGTGAAAAGGCCTTCGCTTCTCTATATTACAGGTTTGAGCGTCAGCGAGATAGAAATTTGCCTTATTTTGCTGCACAGAGATGAACTCACGAGCTGTGGACACGCAGGGCTAAGCAGTGAGAACGTGCTTTTTCTTGAAGCCGTACAATTCTTGTGACGTTGATGTCTGAGAGGAACATTTTTGGGGAAAATCATCAGTAGGCCAGGGTATGAATCATCCAGGCCTGATGGTCTTGATTTATCATCATCAAGTCAAGGAGACAGTACACATGCCACATTTCATAATGGCAGCCATGAAGCTGGTTAGTCTGAGGACACACACACACACACACACACACACAGCAGCAGCAGCTTTATTGGCCTGATAAGCTCTCTGCTGTCTGACCAAATGTGAGGGTGAAGGGTTGAGCCTGTTGGTTCAGATTATGCAAAGACGGAACGTATGAAACAATCCAGCACAGAGACTCTGAATAGAGCATTTCTACACTTCTTCAACTTTAGTTGAAGAGAGTTCTTGCAGCAGGAGTTTTAATGTTTCATTTATATAAAGGGTTTGAAGGGTAGAGGTATGAAGTCTGTATTATACAGCTAATTCAAAAGATTTCTACTCTGCACTTGCTGGTTCATGTGAATTCGCTCAAAATTTGATGATTCCCAACACATCACGTTACGGAGAGACAATACTTGGCAGTAGGGAAAAAAGTGACGCCCAGAAGTAGCTCATTGGGAATCATCCTCTGGGAACCATGACAAAAATTCAAGAAATTTCAAATGACAACAAATTTCATGGCACTCCATTTAATAGGTGTTGGGACAGTTCGCTAAAACACAAAAACATCACTCTCATTGTGTTGCTCGACTGAAAGTTGCCACTAAGTTACTGTACATTCAACAATAAGAGTGTAGATATCTGAACAAAAGATTCCTGGATTGAAAAGTGAGATCCTTTCCAAGAAAAACATTTATTTATTTGTCCATCTGAGTGAATGACACCATTCAAGATCGATTAACGATCAATTAACAACAATCTCCCCTCACTCCACCGCTCCTGTCTACTGACAATCACTCATGCTCAGCAGAGAAACACAAAGAGATGTCCTCTGGTACTACTTCCCTCCTGTAGATGAACTCATTGTGATGCGACCTCTCCTGTTTACTTCAGGCCTACTTGTGTTAAGTGCACCTGGTTGGTGCAATGTCGTTGGTTTCGATCGTTTCGACAGGCTACGTCATGAAAGACAAGCCTCCTCCACGTCACCTGCTGTTGTGAAGAACGAACTGCGAGTGAAAAAAAAAAAAATCCATAACGTGACAAAGAAGGTCAACACAGGGAGAGAGAATCCCCTCGGTTGCTCGTTGGGAGCTTATTTATCGATAGAATGGATGAGCCAGAGGTCATCTGGCATTTGAAAGTTAATTTTAAGTATCATATTCGCCGTGTCGATGGCAGCGCGTGCAGATGCAGGCGCCTTTAGCTCCTTCAAACTTGCTAAGTTTCTGTTTTTAAAAACTTATTTTTTTTCGGTTTTGTTGCTGAAACACCTCAGAGAGAAATGCATCGGCACTGGAGAAGGAGGCGGCGCAGGGTTTGGATTAACAGCAGCAGATTTTTTGGGACGATCACTGCCCACGGCACTTTTCGACCGTTCATCCAGACCAGCCGGACCGCCCCGGGAGGAGAGGAAAGAGATCCAGGATGGGAGCCGTGCTCGCCCAGCTTGGACTCGAGGCTGCTCCTGGCTAATGTCCGGTCTCGGGAAATTGAAATGGACGAAATGGGACTCAGGCTGGCCAAGCAACAGAAAATCAGAGACTGTTGTGTCTCCACAACATGTCGACCATGTTATCATCACCATCTCTGCTGTTTACATTCACCCAGACTCACGTTTTAAAAAATGCATCAAATTATTTCCTGTGTGTATATGTGTAAATGTATATTTGAATATAAATGACTGTATATACTGCTCTATTTATCTGTTGTATTGTCCACTGGATTACCTCTATATATGTTCTGTGTGTAGCATGGAGAGGACCATCATTGTAAACCCAGTGTTCTACAAGGACAAATACATTTCCTGGAAGAAACAGAAGCCAAATAAGGGAAATCAGACAGGATTCTGTATGTGGAACTGGCCCTTTAACCCCATCTAGCCTTACTCTATAGTAAGTAGTCTACATGCTATGCTGTACATGTATTAACTATTTATGGATTATCCGTCGGCCAGCGCACGACAGAACGACGCAGGTTTCCATCAATGGTTATAAAGACTGTAGCTGCAGATAGTGGCTTCCCTGTCCTTGAGTGGAGACGTTTTCTATGGCAGTAATTAGTCATTTAGCGTTTGTCTCCCGGGAGACGCACACCACTCGTGTCAGACGAAAAGCTTACGTTTCAAAAGCCAGCTTTCCATAAACAGCCTTATTTACACTTAAATTTCAACAACTGTAGAGCAGCATTTGGGCTTTTTGACGAGCAGTTGAAAACAAACAGGAGCTGCGGAGGGTTTTGATGCAAAGCAGCACTGCGGCGAACGCTTTGAGATTGCTCCGCTGCTCGGACTTCACGCTGTTCTGCGTAAATATTGTGTCGGCTTTGTCAGCTGTCGGTGTAAAGTGCATTCTAGTTGGTTGATTTAGCTGTTTTATTTACCCCGTGTTGTGCTTTAGGAGGGTGTTTGTGCGACGTCAGCCAATCATTGACCATTCGATGGTAGTTAACAGGAAACTTAAAAACCTGTGGTAGTGGCTTAGAACATGTCATTTCGCAGGCACTAGTTCAAAGCGCCGAGTTGCATTTAAAAGCCAAATGCCCTCCTTGCTTGGCATTTGTATGCAGACAGAGAAGCAGTACAAAGCAGACCTCTTTAACGTGAACAGAGTTATAAATCGAAGGCGATTCAGCATCTGTGAGGAGAGGGGATCAAAGTGTTCGGAATCCGTGCAGTTATCTCCTCCTACAATGCTGCTCCCTTTTGGGCTTTCTACTCAACACCCTCTCTCTTCTGCTACAAACCCCGTCTGGGCGACCCAGGAAATGAAACATTCCCTCATATTTCCACTTTGTCTCTGAAGAGGGATCTCTGCAAACTGCGCAGGCCATGAAAAGCACCTCCATCTCTGAGATTTGTTACCGTCTGAAAGGCTGAAAGCTGAACATAAACTGTTGACTATTTGTCGTTTAGATTCTGTAAAGTTTGAAAAAGGACAACAAGACTGAGGGGGATCTTTACTAAGCATGTTGTAAATTACTGTCAGGGGTGTAAATTCTTGCACCACCACAATTTCTCAATTTATCGTAGCATTTAACAAGACTGTAGATGTAAACGAGCGCAGCCACAGTCCAACGGATTTGCATGAAGTGCCATTAAATTGAATGTAAAGCTGTGTTGAACAGAAACTCCTTTCTGCTTGTTGAACTTGGAATAGTGGGTTTTGTGTCCGCAAGCACGTCTTTACCCAAAGAAGAAGGTGGCTGTATGAAAATCAATATTAATTAAATAGTCTGATGTCGTCACGTCAACAAAAACGTCTGATTGGATGAGATGAAAAACTTTCATTCTCCTTTGACAATATTATTTCTGGAAACTATTCCTGTAAATTGTTTTATAAATGCTTAACTGGCTGTTTCAATTCTACTGCACAGCTGCTGCTGCTTTAAACTAAAAATAGGTAGGAAGCCACTGAAGGGAACAGAAATGTAAAGTTGTGTGAAAAATAACAGGTTGTTGCACAGCTGCTCTTTCTCGTGTGGTCCTTTCGTTAATAAGGACCGGTGCAATTTGGCTGTTTAGCGCCTAAAGATAGCTTGCTAAATATTCAGCCACACCAGCAGCTCTGTGAGGTTGTATTCAGGCACAGCAGTGCTACGACTTGAATACTAAGATCAGCATGCAGCTGAGGCTGATGGGAATGTCATTAGTTTTGCAGGTATTTGGTCATAAACCAAAAAATATTGCACACGTTAGGATTTTACCCTGATGCCTGATGACTGGATGAGAGGTGAAAGGATCAAATAAGTCATTACAGTTTATCCTCTATGGATTTTTGTCCGGCCCAATGGACTGACAATGCCAACTTTAATGTACTGTACTCGGGTATCAGCCAAGGCTCCCTCCACCGTCTCCGTCTGGTACAAAATGCTGCTGCCCGACTCATTACCGGGGCTGAGAGGTATGAGCACATCACCCTGGGCTGGCCTCCTGACACTGCTCCCTGTCACATTTCATTTTGAAATTTTATTGCTCACATTTAAGGCCTTAAATGGTCTTGCCCCTAAATATATTTCCGATTTGCTGACCTGGTATCTACCTTGCTGGTTACTCCCAGGTCACGGTTATGGAACTTATTATTTATTCTTTTTTTAAAAAAATTGTTATTCTTCTGATTATTATGCTGCTAGCGTGGCTAAATCGACACTTTCATAATAATGAAATATAAGACAACTCCTGCCTCATTCTCTGCTCAAACCTTCATTCGTCTAACAAAGGTTTTATTCTACTGCTGTTCCCAGCACCATTCCACCAATTCACACAGTGATAATGTTGTAAAAAACTTCTTCTCATTTCCATTTGGGTGCTCCAACTTTGTGAACATCTCATATCTGAGCCGCTTCACTGCACCAGCGAGAGCCCGACAATGTAAATGTGTGAAAATGTAAAATGGTCCGGATGCTGAGGCAGCCCATCAGATAAAAATACTGTGAATCTTTAAACATCACTGCCACGATTCATACACTTTACCTGTTGTTTAACTGTTAATAGACTGAGACATTTAGAGTCACCAGATAGACTGTGACTCAAGAGAACCACGGTCATGTTAAGCTCCACTTTTTACTTCCCAGTAAATCAGTGTAGGGAAAATACATGTTTTATGTATATGTTATAGATGTTACAGGAAGTGACATTCATTGCAGCTATTGCGCTTACGGCCCAGACAATTGGACACAGGCCAGAATGTGCAGAGTGCTTAGAGAAAAAATGCATGTGACTGTGATTATATAAAACTCTAATGACAAATTAACATTCATTCAGCCTGCCTGAGCTCTAAAATAGACACCGAATCGCAACACATTAAAACGCTGGCAGTTGATATTGAACTGAAAATGCATCCAGACGAGCATTTGCTATGTGGGTCAGTGGAAACGTTCACATTAACACAGTTAAAGGGCAAAGAGGGGTTATTTATTAGCTCATGGAGGCTGTGTGCGATACAGTAGCTGAGGATACAGCCTGTGGAGACATTAAACATTCATTCCAACTGTCAGAGGAAATTCTTACATGTTCAGAAAGGTAATTTGAAATTCAAAACAACGGCTTACGCAGAGCTTTTCAAGGCTGGGATTTCAGATTGATGACGGTGCACTTTTGAAATGTTTAGCATGGGTTTTTGAATGGACCCAAAAGGATGATGAATGCCGTCGGAGTTTATGAGGATCTCCCACGACAACAAAGATGCTGCCGGTGTTTGTTGAGTATTTTTGTTTTACCAGCAGCACCTGCGTGGATCTTTGGTGTTTGGGGTGAATGAGGAAAAGTAGACTGGCTGACAGCAGGCTGGAGCAACGCGGCGTCCCCAGAGGCAGGCGGATCAACAGAGGAACTCTGCCAGTCCGCTGACGTTACTTATGTGGAAATCAATAGCCCGGGCCTCCCTGTGCCCTGGATTTATCTTCCTGACATTTTCTATTTGTGACAGATCTGAGGGCCTGGTGTACAAAAGACCGTTTAGAGGAGAAAACCTGCTCAGTCCAACGCTTTGTTTCAACTGGAATATGGGTTGTTAGGACCAAGTGCAACAGATCCAAAATGTCATTGGCAGACAGTCTTTTCCCTTTTTGAATCTTCTGTGCAACTATTTTTTATGCACCGACAGTAAGAGAGCGCACAATGAAAAGTAAGTATCGCATTCATATCATGAGTGAATAGTTGTACGAAATTTTTTGTGACGAAAACGGTTTAAGTTTATGGACATCTGCGCAAAAAACTGGATCATCAGGTGCAAAAAAAAAAAAAAAAGTAGGAATGTTTTTTTTTAATGGGTCTTCTAGACATTGGGTGGCAGGAGGCTCCTCAGTAGTTTCCCAGGTGTCAACACGATTGATGGCTGTGTCACTCCGTCTCTTGGCCTGCATGGAGCTGCCTCTGTTCTGAACCATCGGCCACAGATGGCTTGCTTAATGGCCATGTCTGTCACTGACATGTGGCAAAGACAGAAAACAGCAGAGGGGCGCCGTCTGAGATCCACATCGTCAGACTGCAATCGGAGTTGCTAAGCAAAGCACAAACGCAATCAAACAGTGTCGAAGTTCTCGAAACCTAAAGAATGTTTCAATGTCCGGATATTATTGGTCACCAAACTATCAGCTTGGAGGAAAACATTTGTCCTGGGTGCGTCTAAATAACAGCTCTTCTTAAACCTCTTCACACTAACACAGTCACGTAGAAACTGCATTCGAACTTTACCACAAAAATAACAAAGATTCAATAATACAAAGCCCCAAACTTCATAGAAATTTGATGTCTAAATAAATGATTTACCTTTATCCTAAACTCCTGAGAAAAACATGAGAATGAAGAGTTGTTTATTATTATTATTATGTGAAAATGGGTTTGCCCTTCAGCAGTTTTGCAAAATTGAATAGGAACACTGTATTGAGAATAAATCTGGCATCAGGCTCCTTTTCGATCACTCCCTGAGATCATCAACATTTCAACCAGCTTAGCAGCGCGAGATCAAGAGTGTACAGAGTCGCTCATGGTTTCTGGCTCATTCTGATGAAAATGTATGCCCTTATTGACATTTCTTTCTTGTGAGGATTACAACTAAAGCACAGCTAAATTTTTTTTGGGGCTGTATTTGTTTTGCTTAAGAGTTTGGCATAAACTAGCTCTGCAGATTTTACACCTTCTGTCCCACATTTTATTCTTAAATGCTGTCCTGGTGCTGCTGCAGAGAAAGGAACTATTCTTTTTTCAGCCAGAGATTTCAAGGGTCGGTCCGACACATACGAACTCAAAGACAAGAGCTTGTTACGCCAATCTACTGATTGAATCCTACGACTTTAGAGGAACCAAAAGGCTGCAGTGGCCGAGGCAGGATGGATTCAGAAGGGTCCAACAAAGGGAGGCATCAGATAATAGCACTATTAGAAACCGCACCGCCTTGACAGTCAACAGAAAACTTCCAACAAATTAAAAGAACAGTAGTGGTGAGGGATATCAGAGCACAAAACAAAGCTGTGAAATGCAGAAAAATGACTCGGTGTTTCTCATTCGCCGCCCCCCCGTCACCTTCACTCATTATTTACTCACATAACTGCCAATTTGTCAGAAGACTCCAGGTAAGCAGCTGTCAGAGGATTACAGCAGCAGCAGGCTTCAGTCACCCCAAGGTAAGGAGCAGTTGGTGATTAAATCCAAATAACAAACGCACAGACAGACCAGCTTGTTGGGCTGCTGTTAGTCAGTTGTAATTGGGCCCACCCCCCCCCAAAAACAAAAAACGACGAAATGCAGCGTTTTCATAAACATGTACAAGAGTCGACAGCCATGCTGGGAGCTCCACGAGGCAACATCAGCCTGCTAACAGGCTCACAATGTTAAAGTTTGGAAGGAATAATGTTGTATCATGTTCACAATCTTGGCATATTGCTAACATTTACTTACTGGCACTAAAAAGTAAAAGCACAGCTAAAGCTGACTGGACTGTCATTTGTTTTGCAGTCGTGTTCGGTCATAAACCACAATATTGATCGAATTCAACATTTTGACCTGATGAAAATCCTTGAAAGACAATCCTGCATGCGTCATGATTTTCGGTCACTCGCCATGTCCCGTTTTATTTTGAAGGTTTCCTCCTTGTGCCTTGTCTTGCTTTACGCTTCCTGTCTTCATTCTTTTCCTGCCAGTTTTGATTGTGTGCCCCTCCCTGATTAGCTTCACCTGTGTCGTGTTCTTAAATCCGTATACACCTCTTCTTTTGCCAGTTCGTTGTTGTGTCCGTCTCATGTTCTAGCCCTTTCCTCCCTTTTCCTGGTATTATTCCTCATGTTTTTTCTGGTGCTCTGGTGATCCTCTGGGTACCATGAATACCTGTACCAAATCTCTTGGCTGTGTTTCTTTCTTCATCAGCAGGATGTTTTATAAAGTTGCCCAAAGGTTGTGAACAAAGTAGCCGATCTAAACCAACGTGGTGCTGAATGACATCGCACCAACCAGGTGCACTTACAAGCTTAAAACAACAGCACAAGTAGGCCTATATTAACCAGGTGTCACGGCTTGTGCCAGAAACACCAGGAACAGAGGGATTTGGACCCAAGTGCAGAGACCACAGGCAATGCAGGTT
>JBBPCS010069450.1:0-16724 GCA_037974645.1 Hollardia meadi
ACACACACACACACACACACACACACACACACACACACACACACACACACACACACACACACACACACACAGCGTCAAACAGCTAGTCATAGCTTGTTGACAGCTGTGTCACTATCACTGTCCTGGATCAGGATTTGAGAACACTGTTCTGGAAACAATGAAAGCTCTGGGGGAAGGGGGAAAGGAGGTGCTTCATGAAATGAAACCCTAATATTCCCCAGGGTCCAGCATGATAATAGAAAAGGACATATGTATACTGTGTGGTGAGTTGGCAGCTCTTGTCATAGGCAGACTAGATCATATTTGTTTGTTCAAGCACCAGCAACTATAGCAGCAACAGTCTCCTGAGGACCACGATCAGCAAAACAGACAGCAGACAAAGTTCCCTCTATTTTCTATGGGCCAAAGGCATGGTACACAGTCTACAGCGTTTTATGCGTTTTCATGTGGACGAAGACAGTGCTTGTGTGGACGAGATTGTTTTTTTTAAGAACGAAGCAGCTCTCCTGCAGATTAATAATTGCTGTTCTAAACGTTTTCAAGTCTAACCAAGTCTAACCTTAAAACCATTTCCTAAATGGTCAATTCCATAATGTCAATGTCTCTGAAAGCCAAGTTTTCCTTAACACTTAAACTACCGGAATTCTGTAACTACTAGAATGGCCATAGCAGTCATTCTGATTTTTGTAACTTTTTTTGTAATTTTAATTCACTGTAATGGAGTTAGAGCCGAAATACATTGTTTGTTATTGTGGTTATATAAATGCAGCCTAATGTTTGGTACTGTTGCTAAAACACAATGTGAGACTAAAATACACTCATATTTGGGAAAAAGCCATGGTCCCATATATATGGGTTTTATTTGAACAAAGTTAATACATTGCAAAATTTAAAAACAGTCAAAATGACTGCCTTGGTAGTTCTAGTGTAATTAATACCTGACAAACAATGCAAATACTGTATACATGACTGAAACACCTATAAGCCACTTTTACAACACAAGCAGCCAATATCCATGACAGAAAAACACTTAAAACTTGAAGCACATTCATAACATCCATACAGGGTTGGCAGTCTACAGCTGTTAAAAAAATTGGAATTGGTATTAGGAAGGGAAAATTGTATCGGAACATCTCCATCCATCCAGCAAGCGTTTTTACAGTGAGACAACACTGCTCACGGCTGAGCCTTCTCTCTGTGTGTTGGTGCAGAGTGCTTTTAGTCTGTGACACCGTGTCCTTGTTTCGTTATTTTCCAAGCTTTATTAAACATCCCACACTTGAAAATGACTGCAAAGCTGAAAGTGAGAGTGCATGATGTGCAACCAAGGACACGACCCAGATGAGGCCACAGCATTATGGGTAAGTTGTATCCGTCCTCCTTCACCTTCACTTTGTCATTCCTGGTGCTTTTTCAAAGCTATCGCCATTGTGTCTCTTTTAGTCAGACTGAGTCATGTGCTTTCTCATCTCCTCACATCTCTCTGATCCAGGCTTTAATCACTCACTGCCTCCCCTGCTGTCCACTGAGGGACAAAAAATGAATCCTTTCCTGCTCCGTGCCACACCACATCTCGTGACACAAATGACATCAACACACACACATGCACATGTGCCAAAATGGATTTTTATGGACAAAATTTCTGGACTGAAGCGATAGCAACAGCAAATATTTTGTTCCAAAACCTTCAACTCTGAACAATCTGAATGTCAGAACAGTCCAAAAATAGCCCTGAAATCACCAGTCCTCTCAACTTAAAGGTTAAAAATGTCTCACACAGCACAGGAGCTATTCAAACAGTGAGCTGTGGATGACTCCAGCTGTAACTGCCATATCTAGGTATGATTATCTTTTTTCATGTCTGTCACTTTTATAGCTTAATGCAAATATTTTATGATTAAAATTCATTTTCAAGGATATTCACTTTTCTGTCCCCACAAATTTCCTGCTATTCAGGGGCATGACACCCTCATTTCAAAGCAGGCTGATATTGATAAAAGCACATACGAAACATGTGAAGCATCCATTCATCCTTTAAATTTGATCCAAGGGTCACATTAGAATCAATACAGGTTAACCTCTTCTTATTGATATAGTAAAACAGATAATCAAGCTGTGCCATATCTGTCATACTAGAGGTCAACCACACTCACCGTGCAACAGAAAATATTGCAGTACTAACAGAAATCATTCCGAAAGTCAATATATTAATCAAACCTCTCACCACTTATAGGCACAGGGCTCCACCTTCCTTTATGGAGGTGGGGGTTTCTAACAAATACAATATGTCTCCATCTATTGTCAGTTAATATTTTCTTCAATATTAAACGTTTTTTTAAGGGTGATTAATGATTTATTAATTAATCAATGCCATGCCTATGATAACCAAAGGAACAGCAAATAAGGCGTACCAGTTGTAATTCAACACTGAAAATTAACTCTTAACCACCATATTTCCTCAAACATCATGAAAAAGTGTTAGGCTCCGTGTCCACATAGTATTTTTTTCTGAGCACCAGTGTTATTTTCCACCCGTTCTCATCCCAGGTTGTCACATACTGACGTTTTGTCATGTGCCCCTCACGTGTTATTCAGAAGCGCAAAGTACTCTTTGGCATTGCCACCAATGGGCTAAGCCTTCCCTGACGCATAACAGGCCCTTTGGTGTCTGGGTAATGTGCAAAATCTTGAGCCCCACACGTCCCATCCTGATGCACAAGGTCTACGTTACTTTGGTTAAGTATAAGCACAAAACATTGGTGATGTTTGATGAAATTTAGGCACAAAACCTACTTGGTTAGGTTTAGGAAATGATTGGTGACGCTTGGTTTCAAATGGGACATGAACTCCGGTCTCCTGGGTGAAAGTTGTGTGTGTGTGACCCTCTACTCAACTCCGACGTCCACCCCTGCTGGCACTTTCTTGCTGTGGAAAGTACGTTGCACTACGTCGCCTGTTCAAGTTGTCTGAAACTGACATGGACAGCTTTATATTGCTGGTACATTAAACCCTTCTGTGCCTCTGCCTGACACCAAAGGGTACCTTGTGTGTCTGGATGAGATGGGAGGGGCCTTGACAAAACATCAATATCTGACGAGCTGGGGATGAGAACAGGCTGTTATTTTTCAATTACTCCCAATCAGGAGATGGTGTATGCGACAGCTCTGTCACAATCGCTTCGTTTTAGGCAACCAGGGTGCAACTCATCATCTGTTACCCTAGTAATCAGTGGAATGGAGGAGAAGCTTGTTCTGGCTGTGTCTGTCTATCTTTAGCTTTAGCAGACACAAACTATCATAATAGACAGGAAAGCACATTTGTGGGGTTGCTGGTGAACATTGTGCTTTTCTCACCCTAGTTGTAAGCTTGCTGTTCTGTGTAGTCAACCCTCTGTTAAGTTATCTGCCGAGCTAATGTTAATTAAAACCAATGTGTAGCATTTTTTTCTTTCACCGCACAAGTGTTTATCTCAGCGCTCCGCAACGACCTGCCAGTGCTTTTCTGCCACAAAAATATTATGTGGGCATGGACTCTTAAGCTACTCACAAGTTCTAACACAGCTTCTGAGGAGACTGAAAAATGACAGGACATGGAAGACTGACAGAAAATCCAATCCGATTGCATGTTAAGAACATCACTATTGGGAAATTCTACAAAACTCTGGATTATGTTCCACCATGTTATGTTTTTTAGTCAAATGCCAATTCTTGCTTTCTGCAATATCTGCAAATGTCAAGTAAGGTACAATTAAGGGTAGGGAATAATTGTTTTTATGGCAAAAAAAAATAAAAAATCTGATGTACTACATGTCTATGAACCACCCTGACTTCTACACCCTTAAACTCCCATCTCTACACAATAAGGAACATACCACTAGGGCTGCACCTAACTATCTTTTTTTTGTTTTTCAATTAACTTATTGATTTTTTAAATCTATCGATTAGTCTAAAGATGACCTTTCTTTATTTCTTGATTCATTAACAATTGACAATTGATCAATTGACCTACAATAAATATTAAAAACTTTGTTATTAATATTTCAATATTTTATTATATCATATCTTAACAAAGAATGTTTAAATATTCAAAAATGTGTTTTACTTATGTTTACATCCCCTAAAATGTCTGACCTGGACTATTCTGACTTGTATCTGTCTAAAGTTTGTCACTAGAAAAGTGTTTTCACATTCCTCTACTGAAGGGTGAGATGTCTGTGCACTTCCTAAAAATCTGAGATTCAAACGTGCACCTGGCGAGCTCCATTTGGTACGTCACAAATGTGAAAGCCAATCGCTGTCTAATTTGCAAATACTACTACTGCCAATAAGCCAGTTCCCAGCAGTTGCTGTCTTGCTGTCGCTCCTTTCTTGACAAAGTGCTCCGGTATATTGTACTTCTCGTGTTCGTGTGTAGCAGTCCTACTGCTGTGATATGGCCTTTAAAATTTAGTGCCACACTTATGAGGAGAGGTTGAGCACAAGACAAGGCTTCCATACTGCATAAAAGGAGCCAAACTCCTCATCTAGCCCCTCATGAGCTGGACGAGAGCAGAGCTCGAGTGCTGACAGCAGGTCTCACCCCTCCGTCTGCTACTGGGCGGGACCTTCAGTCCCTCTGCAGAGAGGCAGCGAAGGAGGCTGGCAGACAGACTGTAATCTATGAACTCTTCTGTTACTGAAGGTATTGAGACTAAACAGGTCCAGCTGCGTACTGCCTCACCCAAGCAACAACCATCTATCCTCATCAAGCCTGGTCCAACTAAGACAACTCTCTTTTCAGCTCTTGTCAGCCTCCTCACTCTCCTTTATTCTCCTCTCCTGCTCTCTCTCTCGCCCCTGTATCTATTGTCTTTCCTTCATTCATCACTCGCCACAGTCACCTCTCTATTCCCCTCTTCACTGCACAGTGGGCTGAAAATGCCTGGCTCTCTGACCTATTTCCACATAAAAACCATTACATCCCCCCATCCTCTTTATCTTCATCCACCAATTCAATCCATTCAGTTGACCACCCAACCAAATTTTCACAGAGGCTCCACGGTTACTTGTTCACTCTGAACCTGAGATTATCATCTAGGAGATGTGTTGCGTGTGGTTTGAAACAAACACAGGGAGAAGAAAAGCTATAATGCTTTCTTTTCTTCCTCTCTACGTGAGCCAAAAGTGGATGTATATTTATTTTTTATTTTTCACACCTTAAGGCACAAACAGCCCACACCCCGCTGTTGAGCACCATAAGCGGGATTACATAAGTGTGATAACTAGCGGAGAGGAGGCTGGGGCGGTGAGGGGATATTAGCCGCTCAGGAGACTGGAGGAGGATAAGGCAGGAGATACCCAGCGCAACATCTTCTCTGCTTGGTTGGCTTCCCACGACTGGCTCAGTATCAGCCCACTATCAGCCTGGGGAAGGAAAGATGGGGAGGCAGCGATGGTGGCTCAGAAGAGGAGGAAGAGGAGGACAGAGAGAATAAGACCACAGGCTGAGTAGGGGAAGCGACTGAGTAACAGAGAAACAAGGGAGAGATAGATGGTGGAAAGGTTAGGGGGAGAAAGAGGAGCCAAGAAATGTTCCATCCCTCTGGCCATAGTCCTGATGAAGCCAGGAAAGAGATGTCAGGCCACATCCTGTCTGCCGAGGGAAGGGGAGCCGGGATCAAGCAGCAGGCAATTAGACTTCAAGCCAAAGGCCCTTATTCAATCACATTTCTGCCTCTCTCCTTCTATCTTCTTCTTTTGTCTCTCTTTACATCATTCCCTCCCCCACCCCCCTGTTCTGCGCATCCCCCAGAGCTATCCAATATCAGCACTTGATTCTCCTCTGTTTCCACAGGCTTCCCGGAGTCCGATCGAGTGTCCCTCCCTGGACCGCAATGGTGCCGACCTCACAAGGTCACAGAGCTCGCTTCCATCAGATGAAACCTTAAACCTTACATTTGCCTCTTCCCTTCCCTCTTTCTCTCCTCCACTTCAGCCAAAGCACTCCACTTGCTTTTGAACCAATGTCACACAATTATCCTCACTTTGCACAAATCACACACATTTTCACGGCTTGATTGCTACTGAAGATGCCATCTCTCTGTCATTTTGCTGAGAGCACGCTAAACTCGAAGGGTGACATTTCGGGTTCAAACAAAACAAAAATAAATCTATTTTACTCATGGTTTCTTGAAAGCAAGGCTTGTCTTTCCAGATTGTGTTACAGGAAAAAAACAAACATAAGAGCTAAAATTAACAATGTAAGTGCTTTTGGAAACTGCAGTTGATGTATGAACAACAATGAACAATGAGCAACTATTTTATTTTAGTCAACTTTTTAAAGTTAAAAAACCTTAAAAGCTTTCCTACTCACCTTTAATCTCAGCATCTTTTCCACTCTCTTTCACACTGGGTAAACAGTTTTCCAGGTAAACTCCATTGTGATAACAGCTATCCCCATCGCTGAGCTGTGGTGGTGGCTCCCAGCACAAACATGGAGTTTGCATGATGCCACAGGGCCTGTGAGACGTGCTGGAGGCCAGACAATCCTCCAGCCACTGGCACAGCATCTGACAGGCTGCCATGCTGGGGTTGCGCTTTCCCACCACCAGGTACTCTGTTTTGAAATCCCCATCACCACCTGTGATGGGCATCTCTGCCCGAGGAGGTCCCTTCCTCATTTGGAGGAACTGCTTTCCGGCCTCCAGGAAGGCCACTGGGGCAGAGGTATTGCACAGCCTCACAACCTCGTTAAAGCTCTCCATGCCCAGGTAGGTACGTGTCGTCTCCAGGAAGGAGTCATACTGGAAGGTGCGGAGCTGTGACGGCACACAGTCCTTGGTGGGTTTGGTGACCTTGATGAAGATGGTGTAGCGGCGAGGGTCGGGGTTCTGCAGCGTCCAGGAACAAGGCATGGTGGGGAATACTGATGATGACAGGAAGAAGCCGAAGAAGCGGTTCTGGACTAAGGTGGAGCAGGAGTCAGACTCTGGGCCTGAGGGGGCTGCGTTGCACCAACCCTCCATAAGCAGCAGGGGGGCAAAATACAGGAGTAGCACTGGGAGAGGCCACCTTGCTTGGCCACGAGTCCAAGAAACAACACTTGTCATGGTTTGCTGACAAAGAGAAGGAGAAGGTTTCATAAGTTGATGGCTTGTTTCTGGTGTCGGATGACTCAACTTCCAGCTGTGTGGAGCGAAGGAAGAAGAGAAGGTGGAGGGAGAAGAGGAAAAGGACGCGGAGGAGGTGGAGGAAGGTTACTCTCAAAGATCCAGCAATCGGCCCATGGCTGCATCAGTCGACCCCGAGATTCACCAGAACCTGTGAAATGGAAGAGGCAAGATATCAATTAGACTTCCTATCTGATCACAGAGAATGGAATTACGCTGATTATATTTATCTCTGCAATGAGAAATCTCTATCAGCTGTTACTGTTTGTGCTGTAAACTGAGAGCGACTGCAGTGACTCGAGCACCGGAGAACAAGTTGAATAGAAGCAGACAGAGGGAGGGAGCCAGTGATTTAGTCAAGTTTTTGTTCATTAGACAAGTTCAGATTGGTCTCTTCCTGAGAGACAACTGTTTTTTCCTCACGTCTGCTCCCATATTTCATCTGCCAGCTCATTAATTTGTCCAATTATAAGACTATTAATTACAAAAAGGCAACACCTGCAGTCATTCATTACTGCACTTTATCAAGGATGAGCCACAGACAGCAATGTCATGATCAATAGCACTCTCTGTTTTTGCATATAAAGCAAAACAATTAACTGATTTTTGCCTTTGCATTTTCAAAAGATGAAAAGAGTTTAGAAAGGTGTTCTGTTTGCGGCACTGTGTCTGTCAGCAGAATCTTCAGAGCAGGTTCGAATGAAAAATAACAGAATATTATGAGACTGTAATGTTACCTTCAATTGTACACCACAGCCAAATTGAAAGACGTTTTGGGAAGGTGGTAGAACTGCAACAAGCTACAAACTGCAATATTAAAAAACATTTCAATCAATATTTTTTTATTCAAAATGAAAGAGGTCACTCAGTGATAAGCGCACATATCCAGTCCACAACTTTATTGTTTTGGTTCATCAGGCTGCTCTTTTCTGTGACAAAACCTGCTTTATGCTAACTGCCCGGCAGACAGACAAAGTAGGCGATTAGCTGGTATATTGGAGATATTGGAGCATTTAGCAGCCAGATATTGTTCTCAGGAGTTTGTCGAAGTCAGAGATACTTTAATCCAGTATATGTGATTGGTATGGGTACCAATACACACACCATTATGCAAATCAGGTATTACATAACCACTCCACATCAAATACTGTTTCTTTGTCAATTTATTTTTCCGCGATGAATTACATTCATTCAGTCAAATCAGGCCATTGAGACTTTGAGAACCACAGCATCTCCGGACTTATATTAACTTACATACATAATTACAAATGATTATGTTCTGTACAGTGAGGTATTCTGACTGTACATTTGGAAAAGAGACCACTAATGAGAACCATATGAATGTCAATGTTGCTCTGTGTCCTTGTAAACACATAACTTGCTAACGCGATAACGGTATCAACTTTTTTAAGCACAGTTGTCAATGTTGTGTTAACAGCTTGTTTCATTGCCCCCACGTGGCTAAAGCATCAATTAATTTTTATTATTCTACATTAATAAGAGTCAAATAAGAGGATTCAAAGTGGTGGCATCACACATGTTAGCCTATAAATATTCATAACGCATGCAATAGTGACTCGACCCACAACCAAATCTTATTTAATATCATTTCAAACAGCAGACAGGCTACAAAACTGTCTCCTGGATGTGTGCCCTAAAATTCTTACAAACAGCCAAAGAAAGTGAGCATCTAACTGAGGTGTATAGTGTACAAAGATGGCCTAATCAGAGTCCAGGGGCTTTGGAGTCCACCATCCAGTTCTTGAAGGCTTCCTGCACCAAAAATCTAGACCGTCTTTGAGCCAGTTCTCCAGGCTGAAACATCCCCTAATACCATGTCCTAAATGCATGTAATACGAGCCTAGTTTACTTTTTCTGTTTCCTAGTGGAGCTACCTAACTGTCTGCGAACTATGTACCATTTAAGCTGAACATTTGTCGGAGGTCCTGTTTCTATGTATTCCTGACGCTCATGCTGGAGGTGATGCATGGATGAGGTATGTTGATTCATGAGATTGAAATGAGGATTATTATTTTAATATTGTCTCATTATACTACAAAAAAATAAATAATGTGGCCAGCACATTCTCATCCTCAGCTCGTCAGATATTGATGTTACAGCCCCTCGCATCTCGTCCTAACACACAAGGTATACCCTTTGGTGTCAAGATGAACAATGGTTTAATGAACCTGCAATGTAAAGCCAACCAAGAGACCAGAGTACACGTCCCATTTGAAACCAAGCATCACCAGTCGTTTCCCAAACCTGACCAAGTACTTTTTATTTACTTACTTTTTACTTACTCTTAACCAAATGTCACTGATGTTTTGTGCCTAAACTTAACCAAAGTAACGTAGACCTTGTGCATCAGGATAAGACGCACGGGGCACAAACTTTTGCGTGTCACCCAGAGAAGCTAAAAGGAAGCGCGTCAGACACGGATGCCAAACGGTACCTTGAAGGTCTGGATAAAACGCAAGGGGTGCATGACAAAATGTCAGTATGTGACGACCTGGGATGACAACGTGTTGAGGTTGATCGCCAGGTAGCTTCAAATTTCTGGTAAGAAAACAGACCATGGCTAATGGCCTTTCTGTTGGCTATATTGTATCATATGTGTCATATACAGTAAAGAAACACCTAAATATGACAATAATAAATCTGTGTTTTCTGTTCAAAAAGTACAAACATGGGAAGACAGGCTATCTTAGCAAACTCACCTATCTTTTACTTGAGTGGTTACATGTTCAGTCTGATCTCCAGCGCCCAACGGAACTGCATATTTAATAGATTCGGTGTGGATGCAATGTCGGACGCTTGCATGCAGTTAGGACACGGTGTAAAATTTGTTCCATCCTGCCATAAACTCAAATGACAACAAGATAAGATGCGGTAGTAACTTTAAAACAACAGGCAATGCTGGATCCCAGTTCAGCTACTTGATATAGATTTCAGATGGAAAGACCATGATGGCCTCAGTGGGCAGCGTAGCCATGGACACTAGCATAGTGAAGCCTCCCACTGATCAATCACAATGATCTTTAGGCCTGACAGAACGAGAGTCTGGAATAATCATGGTTGTGTGTGTTTCTACGGGGAGGTGTGGGGTTGGCATGGAGTTAAAGATAAGTTGTCGGAAAAACCAATAGAAGACAATCTAAACCGAAAATCCTTCTAAAGCCTAAATCCTTCAGGGGAAAGTGCACTGTATCATCTCTACAGAATAAAACTTCCCCCCAAACAAACTTAATTCAGCAAACTTTAATCAAACTGTGCATCTGGCCTTGTCAACATGACATTTTTCTTTCTATAATAATAGTCAAACAGCTCAAGAACCTCACATGCCTCAGATCAGAAGAGCAATAGAAATAGATTGTTAACTTTGGTTTGGGAAAAGTGTAAAGTTTTGATATGCTTTTTGGTCTTTATTATGTTTCTTTTTCTTTATCAGCAGATATATCTATTTAACAATAAATTATTTAACATAACAAATCTAATGGTATCTCTTTCATTCTTTTAAAGCTGGGAAAACACTTTACAATTATTGACAGAATAAGTCGCAACATTAGAAAAAAGACCTCCAACATACAGGGACTTTTTAGTCATGAAAATCAAAAAGAGATACATTAAACAACACACTGGACTGTGTGTAGACTTTAATTAGAATCAGAGTAAAAGTGTTTGTATTTTCTGTGCTGCTGACCACCTCGGGGCCCATTTCAATAAATTCCCAACATACAAGCTACAGTTTGCAAGAAGATTTGATTTCCTCTCTCTCATTTTAAAAATTTTGACAAATTTTACTCTTGTGACACATGACATTACCACTGGCAGTAGCAGTTCAGTCCGTAGGGACTTGACTTGGGAACCGGAGGGGGGCAAGTTCACAAACCAAGCTGAGGTGCCCTTAAGCAAGGCACGGAGCATGTAACTGCTTGGAGTGTTGACTGTGTTGCAGGCACATCCCTCTGGCATCTCTCCACCAAAGAATGTCTATAAGTGATGTGTGGGAAGACTTCTTGTTCTTCTTTGCAAATATGTACATGCAAATAGTTTATTGAGGATGATGAGCTGTGACTTCATCAGAAGGCACAAGATTAGGGTCTTTAACACTGGAACCACCAACATTCCAATACCCCCTAGAACCGCCACAGTGTCAGCAATCGCAAAGATGTCATTTCTTGAAGCAGTTTAGTTGTTCAATTTCATCTATTTTTTAAAAAAATAAGTAAGACTTGACAAAATAACTATTTAAATTTCAGTTTATGGGGTTTATTAAATTTCCAATTGCTTTATTTCATTATCTACAGATCGAAAAAAAAGTGCAATTTAAAATACATTGAAAATTATTATTATTATTTTATTTATTTATTAGGCCTATTAAAATTCATCAATAAACTGTAGGTTGTAGACAAACTGTAGACAAACAACAAAATAATTAACACATTTACAACTTAATTATTGTAGAAGAACATTACAAACGAATTTTGGATAATAACGTGAGGGAATAAAAAAAACGGAGTGCTCTCTCTCTCTCTCACACACACACAAACACACACACACACACACATAATAATATCATAGCCTACTAAATGCTGGCCGACATTGATGGCTTTTAAGTCTGTGCAATATTTTATACAGTAGTTTTGACCACAGTGCTGAAGGGGCTGTCTATGCTTCTGACAGGGCAGGATGCGGTTTTTGCACTCATTTGAATGGCCAGGATAATTTACATCTAATAGTTATAAACATTTTACACCAATTAACGTTTTACAACAGAACTTGAACACCAACATGTAAATCATACAAAGTCAAGAACACTGAAGCCTAATGCATGAAAACTTTCAACAAGAAAGACACACAAGCACGCACGCACGCACACACACACGCACACCCACACACACACTACTCACAATCAGCACACACTCCATAGACTTTCACGGTGCACTGTCCACACAGTGCACTAGGCACTTCACGCACATTTTAGTTGTTTTGTTCTTGGTGCACTTTCGCTTTACACCGCAATTTCTCCTCTTCTCCTCAGGCATGGTTGACATGGCCAACGGCACATTTGGTGTTTGTGGTGTAATGTGCTCACTGCGCAACTGCTTGTGTCAGGAGTGGCGCGTGGGGCTGCATCGGGAGTGGCGCGAATGTTGAGCGCAGCAATATAGGCCTACAGCTGTTTCAATATAGGCCTACAGCTGGGGGTAAAAATTACCCCTCGGAAGTTCTAGTGTTAAACACAATACAATGTATGATTTTATATTTTGACTGACAACACCAACTGAACCAGTCTGGAACAGTCCAACTTGGTCCGACCAGTCACAATGAATAAACCAGATCTACACAAGCGTCATCTATATGCGCCGCCATCTTAAAAAAACACAGATCTGGTACTGTTTACTATTTGCCATATGCAGATGTGTTCACAGGACTCTCATACACAATCTGCATTGTCATAAACTCTGAGCTGCATGTAGGATGATCCACACGGACCCACTTGGTCATTGACAGATGATGAATATTACGGCAGGAGAATGTTCACAGATCCACGAGGCCACGGGGAAAGTCAAATTTGGGTTTAGAAAACACAGACAGGTTGTGAGAGGTTGTGCCACAATGCCCACAAATTGTACAATGCTGAAGAATCCAGAATGCTCAAGATTTCTGTAGAAAGTGCATGCGTAAACATGTGTAAACCAGAAATACAGACAAAATGTGACTGTTGTCTGTAATTGGACTGATATTTGAGGCTGTAATTGTCTGCCTCTGATAGTAGCCAGCCTCCCTCCAGAGTCTTTCCAGCCCTGCAGTCTCCTCTGGGGGAACAACAAAACACCCCCTTTGTGAGGCTAAAATAACCCCTGCCCATTTCAGGGCTGTCAATTCTCTAAACGCTAAGCTATAGCAAATCTGCTATATCTAATATCACTTACCACCATAAGGCTTTTCTTTTGTTACAGTGATTCATGCTGCCTCATTTTTATCTCATCCTCCATCACATGTCATTCTGCCACGTCCTATTTTGCCCCCCTTTGGCCTTGGCAGCTCTCTAGCTTCACCCCTCACCAAAGTGCGCCCAGGGAAAATTACCTTGGCCTCTTTCACCAGATAAGCCTGACAGTAATGAAATGAATAGAGCTTTAACAGAGGATAAAGAGCTGCTCCTTATTGACAGCTCTGCCTCATTTATCTCCAGCCCCCCACCACCACACACACACACACACACACACACCATACACCCTCCCCTGTCCTCCCCTCGCCCAACATGCAGCGCTCTATCTGAGCTTCCTGTTAATGTCAAGCCTCCTCCCTGCTAACACCTCCCTACCTCCAACCCCGAAACACACGGGCACCCCCACCATCCTTTATTGATCTACCGTGTTTGAGAAGCTAACAGATGGAGAGCAGCTATTAACACACCTTCATCTAGTCTGCGGCAGAGGGGAATAGGATCCAGCAGTGAAAGAAGAGATTTGAGGCAGAGCTGCACAGTGGCAGCCCGCCAAATGTAATCTGACCCCAAGATTTAAACCTGATGTTCAATGTCAATTAATCAATGCAACTCTGGATCTCTGCTGTCACGTGTCACATTACATTTTTTAAAAAGGCTATCAGGTGCAGAGGGCCGCAGGATTTCTCATCTGACACAATAACTCTGAGAACTGGTGATTCCAGACTTTTATAGGTGAAGAATTCAACAAGGGTGGCACGCAAGCAGACACAGACATGTGTGATAGCATCTTCCTGTTACTTTTCTGAAAATTAGGTAATTCAGTGAAAAGTGGTCTAGGATTCATTCCGACTTGCCAAAAAAAACTTTAAAGAAGAGGTTGAAAATGGTGCAGCAGAAAGGCAGAGATATCCTTACCAGTCTCTGGTATGGGTCGCACCCCAAAAACACTGGATGTGTGTGTGACCTGTCACTTCTTCCCAACCATCACCCCTTTTGGGACTTTCTCACTCTGTATACAATGTGGGGTTATGCAGTTGCTCTGATCATCTCATATTGCAACCCGTTCTTATCCCAGGTCATCACATATCAATGTTTTGTCATGTGTGTGCAAGATACGCTTTGGCATCGCTGGTCGACACTCTAAGTCTTCCCTGACGCACGACGGGCCCTTTGGTGTCTCTGGGCTTGTTATCCTGATGCACAAGGTCTATATTACTTTGGTTAAGTTTAGGCACAAAAACCACATGGTTAGGTTCAGGAAGTGACAGGTGATGCTTGGTTTCAAACAGGACGTAGACTCCGGGCTTCTGGGTGAAAGTCATGTGTGTTGGAAAGTATGTCGCACTACGTCATCTGTTCAAGTCGTCTGAAACTGACGCAGACAGCTTTACATTACAGATACATTAAACCCTTGTGCATCTCTGCCTGACGCCAAAGGGGTCGTGACAAAACGTCAATATCTGATGAGCTGGGAATAAGAACAGACTGCATATTGACATGGATGGTAAAACCAGGCAAAGTGTCCCTTCTGCGATGCCAAGGGATATGCTGTGATTTGACACCCTGGGACTGAGCTCCCTCCAATCCTGACCTGGTTATAAATAATGTAATTTTGCGTGGAAGCTGCCAGTTCTCTAAGTGAATGTTCTGTTTTTTTTACCAAATGATTGTGTTTATAATTTATTGATATTAAGATTGTAAAGTTAGTTGTTTTTTTTAAAACCATGAGCAATGCCAAGACTGGAGTCACGAGATGTTCACGACAGCAGTTCCTGTATATGCTGTTCATATACCAGGCTGCCTGTGCATATTCATATTCAGATTGAGGAAATTCTTCACTTGGTGGAAATTTTAGTATTCTGTAGCTGTGGAATTATTCATTCCTTTCAGCCTGTGGCTGGAACAGCAAGCAATTAAAAGAACAAAGGTGTTGCATTAGCCAGCAGCCTAGAAGCATGAATCCATGTAAACAAGCCCAACGGGCTGGCTCTGTGAGCGAGACAGAACAATGGCCCAATCACAGAGCAGCAACAGTCCCTCAGACAGAGATGTAGAGGAAGAGAGAGATAGTGACAGAGACAAAGAGAGCGCTGATGAGAAAATGATAGAGTTGCATGGAGCATCACTTCTCACATCAGCAGCACAGGGATTACAGACTGATTAGCAGAGTAACACAGGGACCTGCTGCCATACTCCGCTGTATAAGCTAGAAGGCACAAAGCCACAGGGCTGCTAGACGCAGATGGATTCCCTCTTCTCTGAAGTACAAATTGTGTAAAATTGCTCCTCTGCATCGTTAAATTCTTTTGCATGCAAAATAATTTGGCAGGGACAAACACTTACAGTGGTTTGTGATGTTGAACATTGATCATGGAGACTATTCAGCCCCTGCATACACTGAGCAATCAGAAACACAGGAGGGGAAATGGGGAAAGAAAGAATGACAGACAATGAAAATAGTCCATTAACCGAGGGAGAGATCACCTTTTCTTGTTTAAAATCATATCTCCGCAATGAACACATGACCAAATCAGATACATAACCAAATGAAAGCAAATCAAATAGGAAAATGTATACATGCAAATGATTTAGTAGCTTTCAGTTTTATACAGAAAGAGGATCTTAATCCTGATAGTGATTATGTTACCTGATGCAACAAGTATACCTTTCTTGTATACATGTACTGAAAAACATTGCCATTGATTTTTGAAGGTCATCTCACACTCTCACTGCAGGGACAGACACTGAGTTAATGGAGATGTACAGACATTCAGCTGCAGCAGTTTGTGGCTGCCGTGTCACTAATCTGCTGAATAATCCGCTTTGGCAACCTTGTCAAATACAAACGAAACATTCAGGTGATCGCTCATCCCATTGGCTATTAAGCTGCCTAATTCACTGCTTCACTCTCAGCCCTGTTACAAACAAAATGCTGATCCTCCTTCAGTAGGAACTGTGCAAGTTTTGCAGGAATGTGATGTACATACATGAGATTTTTTAATATCAGTTACTATAATTTAGTTTGTTGTTGAGTGGTGCAAAAAAAGTCAATGAAAACTGCCTTCTTAAGTCAAATACATTTTTAAAGTTAAATAAAATAAAAATGATGTCAATAAAAGTTGTGTTTTAGCCTTTTGCTATCTTTAAATGATGGCAGTGTAGAGGCATGCAATAACATGAGACGGAGAAAGAAATGGGTAGAATCAAACTGGGCAGATTCCACCACAAGGCCACCAGGACACACTGATAAATGTATCCTCAAACAGGTTATGCAATTATATATTTTTTTAATTTAAAAAAAAAGTAACATTAATTTAACAAACCTGGAATCACAATGTGTGAAAAGTATAAAACTAATTTAAAAACTAGAATGGCACTCAGTAGAGCACATACCTCCGCCAAGGCCCAACAGCCCTCTTATTTTAGCCTTAGCACCAACTGCAGCAACTTGTGACACTTGGCTTCATTGAAATTGGAAATCAAGTCATTATGGTCACGACTATATCCATAGATACTGATATTGGAATAACTGGGGTTGGGGCTGAGCGAGGGGTTGGGGTGGATGGGGTAGGTGGGGGCAGCGAAGTGGTTGCATCCAGGTGGCGCATGGGGGGGGGG
>JBBPCS010069562.1:0-16715 GCA_037974645.1 Hollardia meadi
TGAAGTAACTTGTTTGTGGAAGGAGTTCTGTCCCTTTTCGGCCGAATCGTATTACAATAAAGATAAGGAAAGACAACGGCGTGTTTATTCTCTTATATGGGTTTTGCCACGACAGAAAATAATAAAAATTAAAGAAAAACCATTGAATGAGAAGGTGTGTCCAAACATTTGACTGGTACTGTATATCAAACTAAACACACGAGACCTCTGTGGTGCAAAAAAATGTACAATACAGGTTTTGCTGCATCCCCATTTCTACTGCTGTCAGGTTTACAGTCTTACATTTAAACATGAGCCATATGAAACATCAGCTATTGAGGTACATCATGGTTTGCTTTACAGCAGGCCTGCCACTGCATATTGTATGTGTTAAATAAAGATGGTGACTCTTAACTCATTCTGTTCATGATAGGGTAAAGAAGCTTACTGCAGTCAAGTTGGTGGATTCATAATGTCATCCTATGCAACAGTCATGAGTCTGAGACTGGCTGCCATAGTGAAAGTTAATGCACAGCAATAAAGCTTTTTTCAAAGCAGACAATTGGCTTGTCAAACACAGGTTTTTAAAAAAGTAACATTGTCAATGGCTGCTTTCCAGTTAGTTGTGCCAGTGTTAGGGCCCTGGTATCGGAGCAGATATTTTGACTGTTCACAGCAGTAAAAGCACTGTTGTTACTAAAAACATTAATTATGGCTCTGTTCTATTCAAATGTCACAGTAAGTCATGTCAGTTACCCAGCATGCTCAGTGGAGCAATCTGTTATTAAACACACCTGTGCTTCTTCTTGCTGCTATAACATGTCAAAATGTCTGCTGTGAAAATAGTCTGTTGTGCATGCTAGTTTGGTGGTTAGTTATCATTTACACCTGCACTGAATGACTCTCACGTGAAACGCCTATTCCTGCTGATGTCATGTTTTCTGACACTTATACTGCATTACCACTTATCACTGAAACAGAGACACTACCAGGTACATAACAAGGAATTATTCTGTGTCTTCTGACACTGTTATTATCTTATGGTTAAAAATGAATGGGACAGTGCAAAACTGGTGCCTTACATGGCAATATAAGTTAATTAGAATAGTATGACTCAAACCAAGTATTGCTTGGCATTAACATCTCAGTTGTAGTCTGTCTGTCTCAGTCTGTCAGTCTGTAGGAGCGAGCGTTTACCAAAGCACACATTTACCAAAGCAGACTGACAGTAGGCTATATTTACTTGCATTGGCTGCTAAAATAACCTCCCCATGTTAGTATTAAAACTCAATGGTCTCCCCACAAATCCGACAACTTTATTACCAACTTTAGTAATTGGTTATATTTGCTTTTTTTGGCCTTTTATTTTGAAGGGGAAAACAACTCTTCGAGCCGGAAGTCGTAAAATTTTGATTGTATCTTATTGGTCAGCAAAATCGATGACTTCCTGAAAGGAATCTCCCCGAGAAATGCGCTCATTTTTACCTGCGGTGGCTGAACAGCTATTCCAGGATATTAAAAAAATATACCAGGAAACGTCTAAAAGTAAGACAAGAGTACTAAAGGGAGATAAACGTCACAGTTGACCCCTGTAGCATTACTAGCTAAAAGTCGGTTATATGTGATGAAGTCGCTTAACTTTCCGAGCAAACTTGACGTTAACTTCTGTTTTGTCAGGAGGAAATAGTTAACTTCTCTTTTCCACTAATTAAGCCGTAGCGTTAATTACTATGCTTCACAGTAACGTAACGTTAGTATGTAGGTAGGTATGTAGTATTTGGTTTATTTTGACTATTTCCAGCGTTTTAAAGTGATGTAGTTTAATATTTGGTCCGAAGGAGGCGCTGCTGCCACACACTTATACCTCCAGGTCACAGTCTTTTTTCTAGACGGGACACTTATTATAGACTAATATGGGCTTACACACTTGTTAATTTCCAGGGTCCTGGTATTTTTCACAGCAGACTTGACGTAGTTCAGGAAAAACTCAGATAAAAACAATGTTCTGTTCACGTGTTCCAGTAGCCATGACCCCGAAACAAGCAGCTAAATTAAATTAAGTCATCATATATTTTATATCACTGGTGCTGTGAAAATAGGATATTGTGCCAACTAGTATGGCTTACTGGGACACAGGAAAGGAACTGAGCCATTATTAATGCTAATTAGATAATGTCACAAAGGCCCATGAATAGTTTTATGTCCAACATGAGACTGACATAATTCACATACCACTAACCCATCTTCATCACCGGGCTCTCAAATCCACAGGTAACATTACAGCTGTTGGTTTTCAGATCATGAAATGTTGTGTGTAGGGTGTTGTGCCACAAAGCCTACAACAAAGTTTTGTTCATATTGTCCATAAAGGATTATCTCCTGCCAAACCCTAAATCCTAATAGTGCTCAGTATGCATCAGTGAACCTTTTTACCATTAGATTTGTGTACTACCAAGCTGAAGAACACATTGCTATTTTTAACTTTGGCTTCAGGAAGTGGTGCTTTATTTTGTGTACTGAAGTCACGTTTAGGGACTAAACAATATGCATGTTTGAATAGTTAACACGCAGCCACTTCACAGCTGTGCCTTGCCCAAGGCCATCTCAGGACTTGCTTTTGTTATCTGAAATGGCCGTTTGACTTGAGCCAGTAACTGTCATCAGTTTCTCCTCTACCCACCAGACTGTTGCAGGATCACTATGAGTGGATAGAGAAGTAGTCAGATGCTTTACAGAAAGTAGCATTATGACAGAAATATATGATTAACAACAAAAGTATGGGGTTTTATACTAACTAATGTTACCAGTAGTGTTTTGTGTTTATAAAATATGATAAATGTGCTTCCTTTTCAAATGTAGCATAATAGTTGTGTAATGCGACACAAACTGAAAACACCACACACTCAGGTCCTGGCATAGTTCTCCAGTGGCTCATAAAGCAAAGTCAACCCCAACAAGTATAATAGAAGTAATGGTTCCGTTTGTCTTTCTAAATATATATAATATCTTTATCTCAACATCAACACAAAAGCACAGTGGTTGTTGCGCTGTTGTATACAGCGGAGTCTTCTCATCAGATTCCAGATACTGCAAATAAACGTAGCTGCTTTTTTATTTGGTTAGAAAGGTTGTCTGAGATAGCTAGTGTTTTGATAATGATTCACTAAATCATGAATATGCCTCATAATTTTTCTAGAAGAAATTGAGGATTTAAGTTTCTTCTGTGAAACATGTTAAGATTTTTTTTCTCTATCTGCAGTTCCTGATGACTTGCTTATTGCGTAAGTATCAATCTTCTTATTCTTAGTGATCCTCCCCTGTCTGAGTGATGACCTAAGTAAAAAGGTTTGCATGCCGAATCTGAGTGGGTGTACAGTGCAGAAACCACACTGAGGAGGAAAAGGGAGACATTTTTACAGTCTGGATTTGCCAAAGTGACGTAGCACTGAGACACGGTGTCATGATGCTGTGTCGTTACTGAGACATTTCCTGGCATGGTGGTTTGAGTTAATGAGAGTACGGGGTGCTCACTGTCTGGGGCAGCACGGCCACATCCTGTCTGTATGTCAGGAAGCCTCTGGTTTAGGGGCTCTTCATCACACTATGTGGTCATTCACAAGCAAACATTATTCAATTTTTATAGTCATCTCCCAGTTTCTTTCATCTCTTCCTCACAAGCAAAATTCAGTTGTCTGCATTATTTAATGCAAGTAAAAACTACTGTAGCAAATTGAGTGATTGAAATTTTTATTTTTTTGCCTGGACTCGCTGTTTGCATTTGCATTAAGAATCAACATGATTACTTTACATGGTGTTTCACATGCTTTTGCCATATTGTGATATACTGTATATATTGATAGTAGAATAGTTTTCCTAGAATATATATTTTAATTTCAATCTAGTCATAGTGTGGTCCACATTGTTAGAGTTCTTAATGAAGAATAAAAGACTTTCACACAAAACAGATACTGTATATATTCAATTATTGCAGCCACATTTGTTATCAGTGGATGAATGATGTTTACATTTAGGTATCTTAAGCACAGCTGCAATCTGAATAATAATTTTTGCCATATAAAGCATCAATTATAAACATAAGCTTTAGTCCCCCCTGAATTATAGGGCTAGAGCTTCACTCTACATTCACAATTGTGTGAGGATTCAACTTTCATACAGGAAAGAAGAAGTGACTATAAAAGAGGCAGAAATACCAGTTCTTCCAACCTTAGTCCCAAAAGTCATCTCTATAGGTGACTGATAAAACATGATATTTTAAATGAGACACTCTCACACACACACACACACACACACACACACACACACACACACACACACACACACACACACACTGGAGTGTTTATAAATAAATTGGTCTAATTCGATCTTTTTGTCAAACTTCTATTTAGCGTTGTCTGTGTGTATTGTACACAACAGAATTAGTTTAAAAAAAAAAAATATTGTATTTTCATGTCTTGTATTGCCATGTACACATTCACACCTGAGTATAGAAGTACCAAACATGTTGTGAATGTCTTTACATCTTTCACTCGCCTCTACTTTTGTTCCTCATGTCTTCCAGGCTGAAGTTTGTCTTTGGGCCTTGTGCGCTGCAGGCTTTGGACCTGGTTGACCAGCATTCAGTCACCTGTCTGTCCTCTCCCAGTGGACGCAAAGCTTTCCAGGTCTGTCATGCCTCTGTCCGCTTTGCACCTTAAAAACAGCAGTCCTACTTGTAAAGTATGTATATTACAAATGAATGGTTTACATAATTACATTAAATCATTATCACAATATTCTTCCACAACAAAACAATGTCCTACTTGTGGGAGCTACATAATTAGGGTGTGCACGAGTTCATTAATTTCTCTGTATCAAAATACTGGATGTCAGGTTTTTCTGACCCAATAACTAATTGATAAATAAATTGATCTTGAAGGCATCCAGAATCTGCTTTTCAGAGGAACTGTAGAGACTGCGGAATTTAACGTCCTCTCAGTACTTCTGTTTCCAAACTTGACGTAACCTCATTGACTAGCAGATCCGTGTTACACGAACAAACCAATAGATTGATGTAGCCAAATAGATAACTATGCTGTTTAGACAAATTACTTCTCGATATGTCTTTTGGTGACGTATTGTAAATAATGCAGCGTGAGTTATAGCTAACAGCATGGTGGATGAGGAGTGTGTGCCAAAAAGGAATCTTTAATGCAATATTGTGTTTTATTGGTGCAAATGGAGAAATTCATCTGCCATTTGAAAAGATCCTGTAATTTATACTCGTCAAGAATCTTATTTTTGATCTCTTGCCCTGTGAAGCTCTTTTTTTCTGTCAAAATCCCCCCCAACCAGCTGATCTCTCACGAGTCAAAACATTTGTTCGACCACTGTTCAGTGCCACGATGTCCTCACCAAGTAAAGGACATGAGTTGCTGTTATATTGAAGACAAGCTGTGACATGTTTTACAGCATTTTATTCAGGTTGTTTTAAAGGAAACAAAAATAAACCACTTCAGTCAGTTGTTAGATGATAAATCCCTGAATCCTTTTCATCCTATGGCACATTCAGTTGTCAAATCCATGGTCCATTGTGTGCCAATTGAATGCCAAGCTAATCCTTTCATGTGACATTTTATACTTAATGGAGGCACTGAGAGATGGCTTAGAGACTTATAGTGACTTCCTAAGATCACACCTAACTTGCTCAGGTTTTATTTCACATTTCGCTAATACTTCTGTAGGTTATATTATAATATCTGTAGGAACTCACTCAGTACTTGTTCCATAATGGTGTGGGCTTACATCCACATATTTTCAAAAGTACTTGACAATTACAGAATATCACAGATTTTTATCAAATTACTTAATACCAAAGAAAAACTATGACTCCATGTTCTGAAAACTGGCTTCAGACATCCTGTCCTTAAAGTTAAAAGTTAATCTCAATAGGACATAGTGACTTGTGGGGGGAGAAACAAGTCAGTGCTCTGAGGTTGTGGTCATTGTGACCCAAATTTCCTGTAAACTCCTTCAAGCTCCTGCAAAAACATAGTAAAATACAATGCAGCTAAATAAGGACATGGATTGTGCTCTTTTGGGACACTTTCAACTCAATTGTTGGTGTCTTAATTGTTCCACTTCATTTCCCTCAAGGCTGTCTGACATTTGTGGTCCAGCAGCACATATTGGAAATGATTATTATAATAATAGTCTATTTTTATTCTTTTCTTCTGGAAAATGCTTTTTCTTCAAATGTTATCAGCCTATGGTTGTTCTGGTCCAGCACAGAATAAGATTTATGAAGTGTTTTTTTTAATGAATTTTTAATGAAAAATTAACATTCAGAGTACAAATTTTATACATTTAACTCACATAACATCTAACTATGTTATGTGATTAATTTTTAGCACATTGTAATATTTAGATTTTCTGATGAAAAAGACATTGAGGTCTGTGATCTCCCAAAAAAAAATCTTGTTTGTACTGAGTTTTGAAAGTTATATTCAATCTGTCGTAAAGCAGAAAACATTAGTCAATGAATCTATTATTTGGATGAAAGAAAAATGCTCTGCAACTGTTTCGATAATTGATTTATCATTTCAGTTATTTTTAATTCAGACATGCCACATATATGCTGTTCCAGCCGCTCATATATGAGGATTTGCTCCTTTTGTCTTTGTCCTATATGATAATAAATGAACAAAACAAGCAGTTTAAAGATGTCACAAAGTTGTGATGGGCATGGGCCAAGTCCAACCACACCAATGTCATTTAATTTTTTTTTTTTGTAAGTTAAAAAACAAATGATAAGAATTTGTTGGTTGTTGAAAAATGTTTCTGGCTTAAGTGTTGAGAGGAAGTGACACTTGTCTGTTTGTTTGTTGAACTGCACATGTCTGAACCTGTGGGAAGGTCACACGTTTCTCCCTCTGGGCTCTAATTTATTGCTCCACTGTTTACTCGCTGATCTGAAACACACCACTCACACATACAGAGCCTGCCGCTCACACACAGCTGTAGATTGATGAAGACTAAAACAGTCTTTAAAGGAATAGTTCAACATTTTTGTAAATATGTTTATTCACTTTCTTGACGTTATTGTGAAGAATGATAATAATAATAATGATAATCTTTATGGAGCACTTTTCAAAATCAAAGTTACAATGTGCTTCACAAAAGCAGCAGAATAAATGAATCGTAAAATCAAAACATAAAAAAACAGAGCATATAAAACAAGAATTAAAACTCAAATAAAATCGGGAAAGGCTCTCCGGTAAAAGTATGTTTTAAGAAGGCACTTAAAAGAGATCACTGACTCAGCTGACCTGATCTCCTTGGGCAGATTGTTCAATGCCCTCTCGCCTCTCTTTTTAGCTTAGCTCTGGTTAAAAGCCTGGCAGCTGAGTTCTGGAGTCGATTTACAGATCTTTGGTTTAGGCAAGTGCAGTAATCCAGGCGTGATGAGATAAAAGCATGTAAAATGGTCTCTGTGTCTTTAATAGTTAGGATGGGTCTTATTTTGGAGATATTTCTAAGGTGGTAAAAACATGATTGCACAAGCTTAGTGGTATGATGCTCAAAACCTACGTTACTGTCAAACCAGACACCAACAGATGATATTTTCTCATCATGAAACAGGGAGAGACCGCTAGCCTGGCCTTGTCTGAAGGTAAAAAAAAATCTGCCTACCAGCACGTAGGTTTTGTTTATATAAACAAGTTGAAAGGTGTTAATTTGTGTTCTTTAGTGAAGCTGGTAAGATTTTGTTACCTTCAGATAGAGCCAGGCTGGCTGTTTCCAGTCTTTATGTGAAGCTCAGCTGTCTGCTGGCTGTAGCTTCATATTTACTGTGCTGACATGAGAGGTTTTAACCTTCTCGTCTAAAAGAAAACAAAACTGTCAAAATATTAAGACCCTGAAGCAGATCATCCAGTATATCAAATGTATGAGAACATTCCTTTAAATGATCCAGAATATTTTAATAACCTGTTGTTTTAATGGGCAAACTTGTCATGTTTTAGACTAGCATGACGAAGCATTTTTGACTTTAATGAGAGAGGAAATCGACAGGTTGTGCATTTGATGGAACGTGTGTATTTTATTTAAAGCTTTGAGTGATTTTTACCTGATAAACTGCTCAGATTAAATGTTCCTGATAGTTTTCCATCGACCTGCAGCAACAGGTTTCTCTCAATTCACATGACATCACTGGGAAGTTTCACAACATAAACAGCATATTAATAATGAAGCTGGAGTTTGTTTAGTTCCATTAGCAGTAGTGAGTGTTGCTCCTGTGATCTTGGCAGGTCTGTTTTAAGTTTTAACACTTAGTGATGCATTAAGGCAGACTTGAGTTTATACAGTGTCCATCTCGGAGCCATGCCACAAATATTTAGCTTTACCCTGCTCTCTGACTCTCTCAAATTAAATCTAGCTACGAGTGCTTCAGTTTGCAGCTGTTGAAAATCAGCCAAGCTTTTCTCACCTAAGTATCTGAAACTAGAACGTGGCTGTCAGGGCAATAATAGATCACTAAATGTAATCACAGCAGGTCTCTGACTTTTAAGAAACAAAAGTTGGAGGAGAGTAGATGAAGATGTCACCCTGAGGACCAAAGATCAAGTCATGGCAGCCATGGTTTTTCAGGTCTGGGGGATGTGTATCGTATTTGGTCAGCTTGCGACAGTGCTGTGAATTAGAAGAAAATTGGTAAACCTCTGAAAGAGAGTGACAACATTTTGAGGAGCAGTGGCCCCACTGCAATTACTCATCCACTTTTCAATTTTCCTGTAAGACAGGGAAAGGATGACAGAGCAGATCTCTCTCACCAGGTCATAAAAAATATTCTTAAGAAAAGCAGAAATTAGTTTTCTTAAATGGTTGCCAGATAATCATCAGGCCCATGCTTAGAATTAAACTTAATGCTTAGACAGTATTGATTATCAGTGTTGAGTTTACTGAAAGTACAGTGACTTGCGTGCTAACTGGCCATTTTTTGTTATTTCCTGTTAATACACTGTTTCCATGAGACACAGTTAAGTTTCTCATATTGCCGTGGATATTTGGTCTCCTTGTTCCTTAAAAGGAATGGATAACTTATGACCCATTGCATTTGACTGCTGGGATTTTTCATCTTATCTCATTCCTAACATCCAGTGGCCTTTGTTGGGAAACGGGAGTGAGTAGTGTATTCTGAACAGTAATGAAACATGAACACTCTGTGGATGGCAGTGATCAGTCTTGTGCAACAGAATATTACGGTTGCTGTTGAGGGCAGTAGTGCCCAAACAATTAGTTGACTATTTTGATAATCGATTAATTATTTCAATTAGGCAAAAATTGCAAACATTTGCAGGCTCACGCTTCATCAAATATGAGGGGTTTTTGCTGCTTTTTTCTGTTTAGTATAATTGTAAATTGAACATCTCTGGGATTTGGATTGTTAGTTGAACAAAACAAAAAATTTAAAGACGTTATACCTCATTTGTGGAACTTCTTATACTGTAGTTGCAGGATATAGTAGAATAAAAAGATACCAGCTAGGAGTATGTCTTTTTCTGTGCCTCAGATCATGTTTGACATCATTGATCAGTGACTTAATAAGGTGGTGAACAGGGCAGTTGTGATGATACTGTGCTAATCTGCGAGTTCCTGGTTTTAAGGAGTTCTTTTCTCCAGTGGCAGTAGTGTGCCAAACCATTCTTCTGACTGGAATGTAAAACAAACTATGTGGCTTGGAAGAAGTTGTCCACTTGAAGTAATTCACAGGCACACACATGAAAGACAGGCACTTCTTGAAGCACTTTGATACTGTATTAGTCAGCCAGGAGGTGATGCAAATATACAGTATCTATCACCGCTTATCCTATGCAGGGTCATAGGGGGCTGGAGCCTATCCCAGCTGACTTTGGGCAAGACACTGGTACACCCTGGACAGGTCGCCAGTTCATCACAGGGCTGACATATAGAGACAAACAACCACACACACTCACATTCACACCTAGAGTCACCAACCTAGCATATCTTTGGACTGTAGGAGGAAGCTGGAGCACCCGGAGGGAACCCACACAGACACGAGGAGAACATGCAAACTCTACACAGAAAGGTCTTGACCCGGCCGGGAATCGAACCTTCTTGCTGTGAGGCGACAGTACTAGCCACTGCACCATCGTGCCACCCTCAATGAATTCCCAGAGCTATAAATTTCCCTGTTTGTGGTGTGGAACCAGTGGACAGAGGGTCCAAGCTGCTGGCTGTCTGGCTCATTGGCGGCTTCCAGAAAAATATTCTTGGAAGAACCAGCGTTTCAGACAGAGATAGAGCCAGAGCTATGCTGAGGCTCCAACTCTCACTGTTCCTTCTGCAATCTTGATGTATAGTGTTGTTTTGAACAAGCCAGGATCCCTGCCAGGCAGTGGAAGCCTACCCTTCGTGGTGTCTGCTGATGATATTAGCTGCCAACTTTGCTGTTTGAGGTGCAGTTGAGCCACATGACAGCAAACAACAAAAAAGGGCCCAAGTGTGAGTTGGTTTTCAATAAGCTTGGCTCTTTAGAAACTGTAGTGGTCCTTGGCTTGGTCTCCACAGTTGTACTGTTTCTTTCTTGATCGTGCTGTGCATGGTGCTTTGTTCATTTTTACTGAGGTGTATAAAGTCCATGTAATTGTCTCTTGTGTGTCTAATTTATAATGAAGTGTCATTGTAGAAAAGAGAGGTTTTTACTTTTGTAGGTCACAGGGAAAGGTGATTTATCTAAGCCCTGGAGAATAATGGAACCTGCTCTGCCATCTTGGGAGACATTTGTTATTGTGAAGAGTCAAGCTAATCCAGCAACTTAATGTCCTAATGTGTCATGTGCATGAGGACGAGACTTAAATCACTGTCTTTAGGTGGTAGTGAGCATCAGCGTCATGGACAGAAGGTTCTGTCAACCGGAGCCATTAGTCACCGCATGTGGGTTGTTAAAAAATGCATAGTTTCTATCTCGTGTCCTCCAATAACTTATGTGAAATGATGAGGATGGTGGAAGCTTCTGCCACTTCTATAAAACATTTAAAAGGGAGAGAGTTCACCCAAAAACAGAATTCAAGTTGGTATATTGCAGTGATTTTGATATCTGTAAGCTGGAAAAACACTGCATGAAGACTTGAAATCTTCTCTTCTAGTGACCTTAGCTGGTATAGTGACACTGAAACAGCGGCAGATTCTGTGAGCTTTGAGATGCTCAGAATCAGTTTCTTTGAAGGGCTATATCCCAGTGAAATATGACTGCTGTCATAATGTGTGAACGGTTTGATTTCACACATGAAGCAGCTGCCGGGCTTGTCTCCACATCATCACCAGTCTTGTCTCTTAGCTGTGTAACTTAAGGACAAAAAGTAGAAATTATATGAAAACAAAAAAGGGAAAATCAAAAGAAATGTGTTTTCACTTAAACAATTTAGATTTTTTTTTTCTTCCTGTTGTCAGTGTCAAAACAGCATCTCTGTACTGTGATTCAGTGTCGTAAAAAATTTTAATGTGATGGAGGAAATTGTTAAAAGAGAAAGAGAGATGAACCTGGCAACATTCATGTCTTCACTACTGTGATTCTCATGTCTGGACAATTTGAGGAACTTTTCTAACACAGTAAAGAACTTGTTGTCTTTCACGCCTTTCCATGCCTTGTTGCCAGATTGGGCAGGTTTTCACCCAGTTTGTGGCTAGTTTTTATTGAATTGGGCAGGTTTTAAGTTGTAATTGTGCTGGAAACTGTCAGCCTGATCTGGCAACCCTACCTTAATTGTCAACCATGCGCAACTGGCAGCCAATATAAACAAGCATTGAGATCACACTTGATTTGTTACATGTCTTTTCCTCATAAAGACACAGCTGTGTATGATCTTTCAAAAGAGGTTCAAACACAAGCGTTGCCACATATTTAAGTGTACTTTGTATGAATCTTTTGCAGGTAATGGGAGGCTCGCGGCGTTTGTACACTTGCTTTGTGTCCTGTCACTACTGCCCATGCCCAGCCTTTGCCTACACAGTGCTCCGCAGAAATGAGGGCCTGCTGGTGAGTCTCACACAGCTGTTAGCCTGTTACACACTGTTTGGGCTGCATATCAAACATCAATACCTGGCACCAACAAAAAAAACGCCAGTACTGTAAGATTGGTACTGAATGCGTGGTCAGATTTGTATTTTTCAGTTCTCTTGATTTAAATAATTTTGCCTCTTTTAAGGCTGCAGCTTTGTAAATGAAAAAAGCAGTAGAAAATATGTTTATCTTCTTCAAAGTTAGGTATCACAAAAAGTATTGTGAAACTCAGGAATATTTGCACTTGCATGGGTGTACGTTTGGTTTCAGAAGTAGGGAGGAGAAAGAAAAGAAATATGTCTGCTATTTCCAGCTTTCAAAATGTTTTACAGTTGTGTATTTCATATAAAAAAGCAGAAATGCTGTGTGAATTGCTTTATTTTTAATGCACTAATCCTGCTTAAAATCACATTTAGTTTTTGTTGATGCTTTATGATAGATAAATATTGTGTTTGCATCTTCTTAAAAAAATTATAATATTTAACAATAGACTGATGCTCAATGTTGGCATTTAAAAGGCAAAATAGAGAATCATTTTGTTTTCAACCAAAAAACATACAGCAGAGTTTTCCCTATTATCTTAGCCTTTAGACGGTAGAGAGTAGCTTTTATGTGCACAAGATATCAACATTTTTATGTCTTCCTCTTTTCTCTCATCTGGAAAACTATGTGTGTGTATTGGGGGGGGGGGGGGGGGGTGTTCAAACCAACCCCTGTCCCTAGTGGAATTACGCCCTTGCTAGTATTAAAAAAATAAGACTAACACACAAATGCACATACAGACTGTCCTGCTGGGGTTGAACACATACTGTATATATGGTACACATACAGTAGCATATTTACACACAGATAAATGAGAGCCGCCTCACAGCCATTGTGTCTTGGCAATCAGGCTTGTGTCCTGACGAAAACCTTTGTCCAGTCAAAAGTGAGAAAAAGCTCATGTTGAAATGTGTGTAACAGCTGGACTGCGGTCAGGTCAAGTTCTTGTCTGGTCACTGAGGGGCGTCTCTGCTCTAAATGTTTGCAAGTAGATGGTCTCCGCTCCTGCTCCAAGGAAGGAAGACTTGTTTTCCCTGGAGGACGCTGCTAAAATCAATGTGGGAAACTGAATGCTGCAACAAACCGTGGAGACTCCCTGTGAGCGCATCAGCACCAGATATCATTCCCCATGAAAAATAAAAACATTTACTACCTTATAAACATTTACTACCTTATAATAAATCTATTGTAACGTATATTACAAGGTGGAAGATAAAAGATGGTACAACGTGAGGCTCATAGTGGATGTTAAAATAACTCTCCAGTTCTAAAGTGAGTCAAGAGACTTTGTAACTTTGACCATTGCAGTCCTGCCCCACTGGAGCCACTCTGGAGATTCCAACATGACGAGGCCAAAGCAGGTCCATGCTGCTCTGACACGCAGGTCAGAGGACAGATAGAAGCTCTCCCAACAACAGCAAAAAGCCATTTGCTAATAAACAGAGTCGACAGACAAGCTGGAAGACAAACTTCTTTACCTTTGTCCTTTTCACCACACTTTGAATTTGACTCATTGTTTATGTAAAACATTGATCCACAGGCTTGTTACTGTGCAGGAAATCTCATGTGTAATGCATGGAACAGGTTGAGGGTGAAAACAAGTCAATGATTAACGTGTTAATGTTGATAATAAAAAGGAACTTGTGTACACAGATGCAGAAACCTTTTGTCATTCAGCACACACATTTAGTTACTGGACATGTCTCCATTTAGGAAATAATACACACTCATAACCCGCTTAATCAGATGTGCTTTTTATTTATAGAAATGTTTATAGAAATATTGGACAATGTTGTGGCACTTGGTTTGTTATAATTATGTTAGTCAGTGGAAAATTCCCAGCCAGTCAGAGACAAGCAGCTTCTTTCTAGTCTGGTGTTACAGAAGACCTTTGAATTTAAAAAATACAATATATAACATTTCTACATCAAAATGTCTAAAAACAACTAGACTATATATTTTGTTGACTTGTGGACTTGCATCAGCCCAAATTTTTCCAACCATGTTCAAGCCCAAAAAATTAGTAATTTTCTTCAAGGAAACGGTGTGTTTCATTTGGTCATTTGCTATAACTTCCAGGAGAGAGGCAGAGAGTGAGCAAGTCGACAAACGTAACGTGAACATTTTTTAAAACATTATCTCTTCTGTGAACCCTTCTGCCTGAGTCACTTCAGATAGATTTATATCAGCAATGGTGGTTTAACAATGAAGACAACATCTCCCATGATCCCACGCTACTCACATTTTTTGATTTTGGTTTTATTGAGAGACCCCCAGGAGCAGAAACTATATGTTGTGCATTTAAATGACTAAAGTATCATTTGGGCTTCATGTGCTTGTCCTTAAAAATCACATTGATGTCTGCGCTCTTTTCTCTCAGTGCAAACACATCCTGGCCATCTACTTGTGTCAGGCCATGGGTGTGACTCAGCAGGAGAGTGTGTCAGATCAGCAGATGTCCATGCTGCTCAGTGGGACAGCAGCCCCGTGACCCCCCAAGTACGTTGAGTACAGCAGGTGGACCACTACGCCCTTGTGGACCCTCTTGGATGAGAGCCGATGTTTTAAGTGGACTCTTTAAGTCGCTACAGAGCGGATCGGAGCACGGGATCACTACCATGGTTTCATACGTCTTTGAAATACACCAGATGTTGTTTTATTTATTTTTTCTTTCAGAATAGCTCAGGGAAACAACAGCTGCTCATCGAGCATGCTCTTTATTTTTAGGTTCTTTTTGTCTGAAGCCGCATCAATTAGAGAAGTAGTGAGTGTCATTGCCATTTGTATATATAATTGGTCAGAGGATTTTAAGTTAAAGGAATAAAGACTGATCTGTAACAATATAAACATTGCCTTTATTAACAAAATAATTCACCATACACACAGTTTGCATTATGTTAAATAGCAGTATCGCAGTCGTAGTTTTGTTGAATGAAAGAAAACGGCTTCTGGGAAGGTTGAACATCAGCTTGACCACAGTGAATGTGTTTCCTGATTAGTAACAACACTATAGCACACTGACAGATGGGTACTTCGGAATGAAAGGCAGGAATGTTGAATTAGACCAACTTGTCATTGTCAGTCTTACCTTTAAATTCACAAAAAAAAGGCAACAGTTTGACATCAATCAATAGCTTGTAGAAAGCCGGACACCTACAGTACTTGTTTTTACACATCAGTCAACAAAGACAACAATACAACGTTACAGTGCAGTTACAGTATAGATGTCTCCATTGGAATGTACTAAAACTTTGGCACACTCCTGTATTTTAGCCCTTGAAGTTAGTCAGAGGTGGTACACTGGACACTGGAAACACTGAAGCAGTGGAGGCAACTTAAGAACACTTGTTAAACACCAACACAACATGGTTCAACACCAACAATGACACACACCAAAAAGGAAATAATCTAAAATGTCAGTGCAATGTGTTTTCATTTGTGTAGTGATGGCTCTCAGGTGACCAGATTTCTTCACATAAATTGCGATGCTCCAAACAAAACGCTGCTTCGCTCATTAAATTCACCAAGACCGTCTTTGTGACTCATCAGCGTTCATCCTGGTCTTCAGTTTTATAAGCAACAGTATCAGGCACAGCAATGCTAACCAGAGGCAAAGCATCAGGTGCTTTAAGATTTGACTCGGTGGCAGGCAGTGCTGCAGCTGCGTTGCCTCAGACTATGATGCAGCACTGTCGAGTGCAAAGGAGTAAGAATTTGCCTCTCATAGAACATTTCATTAGTGTTACCTGCTTCTCTCATAGGAATTTTCTCTATTTTCGTGGGTTCAGCTGGACTTTATCTGTCCGTCACCTTAGTAAGGAGAGTTGGCTCATTAGGTGTTTGATTAAAATTAATCGTCAGTGCAACTTTTACTGTATTTTAGAGGTTTCACCCTTATAACTGTCTTGATTTTGCAAATGAGACTTCAGCAGCTTGTGGAGGACTGACTGCGCTAACAGGCCAGATGAGAGCCTCAGGATCTCAGCTGAGACAGTGTCCGAAGGGAGATGGGTTGTCAGCTGGACTCCTAAGGCAAATGACATTCAAATACACCCAACTGAATCAAAGCAATGGGGCTTTATATTATGTAAGCCACTAAAGGAAATAGATGTGTACCAGAAGCTTGGATGATGAGGGATAACGTAAACTGCATTTATTCGAAGTATTAAATTTGACATTGGCCTGTCTATTTACAATATGTCATCACTTAGTTCAAAACAAAGCAGCTGTGCAGATGCCCTATATCTATAAAGGGCACAATCAGTTTCCCACTTCCTGAGCTTTTGACTTGTTTACATGGAAATGACATGCAGCACCACCACAGGTGTGTTTTGCTAAACTACTTATGTCTGGGTCTGGGAGACTAATCAAAACACTACTAGCTACAAAAACCCTTCCTCTGGCTCTTAGCCACAGGGGTCACGGGATAATTTTGTGACCCTTGAGGTTATTAGAGATGATTCATGGGATAGGAAAAGCATTTATAATTTCTTGTTTATGTTTGCATTTCCCATCTTTTCCTCTAACTTAGATTTCTCATATACACCAATCAGCCACAACATTAAAACCACTGACAGATGAAGTGAATGACATTGATCATGGCTACAGTACAACA
>JBBPCS010069583.1:0-13256 GCA_037974645.1 Hollardia meadi
GTGTGTGTGTGTGTGTGTGTGTGTGTGTGTGTGTGTGTGTGTGTGTGTGTGTGTGTGTGTGTGTGTGAGAGAGAGTAAAAGTCGTCAGTCGTTGTTATTGGTTCAAAGCGCGACTCCTCCAACCAATCCTAGCCCTCTAAATAAAATGCTAGGTCGCTAGCAGTGGTCGATAGGCTAATAAAGTTATTATAAAAAAAATAGCAGGGAAACTCTGCTGTGGACTGCTGTTAGCTACATTAGCTTCTGTCCCGCAGTGTGTATTACTGGAGCTGTTTGGTTGAACTTGTTATCGGTCACTTCATGATTATTAAGGCGGTGTTGCGGCTACAGGAAGAGGTCGGTTAAGATAATGTTTAGTGCCCTGGTTTGTGGAGCTGTGGTGTTTCCAGGGCTTTTCTACAGCTTCCGGAAAGTTCTAAAATACACCTTCACACACTGGAGTGATGCCGACGTGGTTTCCGTCAGTGAGAGGTCCGCAGCACCGACACGAAACGTTCCCTGTACCGAGCTCCTTTAAGACATGCGGCAGTTTAATGTTCTCTTGCTTATCTACCCAGTTACATACGTTGTTTACTTACTGTTCTATATTTATGTAAAGAGCTGGTAAATTCGGCAATATATAATGAAGTAATGGCTTGTTACAGTTAAGTGTTTTATTAGAAAGAGGCCTCTTCCGCTGACGTTAAATTGGGGGCGGTGTCATGAGAAACATTACATTTTACTCAGATTTTACTCAAATATTCCGTCATATGCGTCCAATATGTCGGCCGATGACACGACATTCGACCTCTGAGAGGGTAAAATATGTAAATAATATTTTATGATGTATGCATTGGTACCGATAAGCAAGACACCAAATAAATTAGCACGTCTTTTAATGGAGTTTCGTGTTGCCTATAAACCTTGTGTAGTCTCGCCCCAGTTCTGTGACAGAAAATAAAGTATTGGTAACTTTTGCTAACTCTGTCTCTGTAGGCTGGTCTCCGCCATCCATGCTGCTTTGGCTACTACAGCTGGAGTCATAGTTGTGACATCCTGCAGGGATACCATGACTGACACGTAAGAGTCACGTTTGGTTTTCTAATTTTTGTTACCATGAAGAACATTTACACTTAAAATGTTTTGTGAATTGGATTATATACAGCCACTGGTTGGTCAATGGGTTCGTTTTGTTTGGAGCTCCCTATATGGCCCAGGACATCTACGCCATGTATCTGACCCACTACCATATTCAGAGGGTCAGAGGTCACTCCAGGTCATACAGCAGGCATTCTCTTCAGACTGTGAAGGCTTTCCTCATGAAGGACTGGATGTTGGTCCTCCATCACCTGTTGCTGCTTCTCATTTTCATGCCCATCACTCTGGTAAGTATAGGGAGGAATCGCTGTCATGTGTTTATATGTCATTGGTCTGTTTGGCATGAACACACACATACAGCATATATTACACAGTCTGACTCTCTGCTGACTGCAGTGTGTCTGCTTTGCAGTTCTTCAGAAGAGGACTGGGTGATTTCTTCATTGCCTGCCTGTTCACAACAGAGTTCAGCACTCCTTTCATCTCTATAGGAAAGATTCTCATCCAGGTAAACCATTAAGGCAAGGGCCAAGCTTCCAAAAGATATCAGTTAGTTGATTGAAAGAAAATTATTTTACAACTATTATAATCGATTATTAATTTAAGCCATTTTCAAGTAAAAACATTTGCTGCTTCTTGCTTCTTTTTACATGGTAGATAATGGATGGATGGATTGTAGATGAAGAGTGTTTGGACTGTTGGTTTCAGTTAACATTATTCCTTCCCCTCTTTTTTACCCTGAACTTGTATAACTTGATGTCCAGTTGGGCCTTGATGACACCAGGCTGCACAGAATCAATGGCATCATGGTCCTCTTGAGTTTCTTCATGTGTCGGATCCTGGTCTTCCCCTTCATGTACTGGATATATGGACGGCAGTTTGGGATTCCCCTGCACAGAGTGGCCTTCCATCTGCCCCTGCAGTGCAACGTGGGTAATGTGGTGATCCTGGCTCCCCAGATATACTGGTTTATCCTGCTGCTGAGGAAAGGTAACAGGCTGTACCTGAGACAGAAGAGAGGGAAAGGAGAGGGAAACAAAAGCAGTCCAAAGACAGACTGAAGAGTCAATCTGATAATGTTGTAAGTTTCTTAGAAAAAGTTTAAATATTTTGCAGGAAAAAATGGTAATATTTTTGGACAGTTTATAAAGTATGAAAGAAAATAGGTTAATATTTACAATTTAAAAGAAAGTCTTTTTGCTTTTCATGCCTTTGCACCTGCAATAGCAGTTGGCAGAGGCATGTTTTTGGGTTGTCCATCTGTCTGTCTGTACCATCCTCATGAACACAATATCTCAAGAACTTAAAGCTTTTTTTGAAATATTTTCTTGTAATTTTTTTTATTTTATTGATTATGTTCTGATTTTTTCTTGAAATTCTATTTTATGAAACCTATGAAATGTTTGTTTTACTGGTAAAATTTAACTTAATTTTCAGATTATGACATTTTTTCTCAAAATATTGTATTGTCTTAAAAACTTATGTGGCCCATATCATCATACAGTTAAGAATGTTAGTCATGCAGCTGTCATGTTGCTTTTTTCTGTGAATTTTGTCAGATGTTAATGTGAAAAAAATGTTAAGTACTTTAAGATTTACTTTGTAGAGAATATTTTTGTATAAATAAAAACTTATTACATTATGTAATGATAGTAACTGTGTGCTCTTGAAGGTTTTGATAGTGATAGTTAGGGGATACAGTTGCATGTTTACATCTCAAAAACACAAGGTGCCCCAAGAGTACAGTAGATACATTTTTAATTAAATTGCAAAATTATCCTCTTGTTGAAATTAGCATATGTTGTCTCTGCCACCTGTTCAAGAACAGTTCAATTTCATAGTAGAATATTACTGAGGCCGCACAAAAAGACATTCGCTGTGAAATATTGGCTTTTTATTCACTCAGATTCTTTACCCATAAAGCTGTAAATTAGCTAATTACAGCATATGACATTGACAACGGAAATGATGTCCTTATTTTATCAGCAATCCAGCTCAGAATCTACAGAGAGAATATTTAAGAAGCTTAATTCTCCAGTGGAAAACGTGAAAAATGTCTTAAGCAGCCAATGACACAAGCTGAGCGATCTTCTGCTGCAACACAGCCTTCATCTCCTGGTTCTTTAGGTTGTCTGTGATGGTGGAGAAGAAGTGTCGGGTGTTGTCGCTCTCCAGCGGGCTGCTGCTGTCTGGAAAAGCGGTCATGATGGCCTCATAGTGGCTGAGGATCTCCAGGCTGGACAGGAACAACGGCTCACACTGGCCTCCTGGCATCATCACCTGGGAGAAAGATGTTTATCTCTGAGACTTTAATCCAGATTTAGGAAAATGAATACTGAGGAGTTTATTCACATACTGTATATCGAGTGTAAATGTTTGGGAACTTTTCCCCCATCAAAATATCAGCTGGTGTCATTTTAAAGATGCAATTTATAAAAATATGGCCAGATTTTGAAGGTACCACCAAAAAATATAAGGAGCAGCATATTACCAGAGTAACTGCCAACTGCTGCTTACTATCCTGTCTGATGCAGTTATCTTTGGTTGTAGCTATTTGGTTGTTAGCTCAGTCAGCCGCGGAGCTAGCGGCCTTACAGCTGGCTGAAGTCTGCCTAGATTGCGATCTCGCATCACGGGGAGTTAATACTGGCAACAATTACTTTCGTCATAAGTGTCTGGCAGTACTGTCTGGTTAGTAAAGGTTAATTCACACCTTCCTCAGTGACCATGGTATAATAATTAGTAAATCATACCTGGATGTGCTGAACATGGCAGAAGAGCTGGCTGAGTACAAAAAGGACTTCCTGGCCTGGAACTGTCTCCACCTCTTCCTCCATTTGTGACTCTCTTATTGTCAGAAGAGTGCCGTCTGCTTGTTTAAGGTCGTTCTGAGATACTTTGGACAGTTTTGGACATTTGATTGAAGTGCATGAAGGATTGGAGTCTCTAGACGCTGGTGTTTTAGGAGACGTTGAAGCAGAGGCGGCCAAAGCACCAGATGAAGCAAGAGGCAGCTTGGCTCTTACCGAGTTTATTATCTCCCTCACAGCATGGGTGTATAACCTGCCAACGTGTGCCCAGCCACCCACTGACAGCCAGTGAGAGCAGCTGGATCCGCAGAGCAGCTGAAGGACCCGAAGCAGGAGGACAGACAGGCGTAGCTCACATGAAAACTTCCTCAGATCCAGGAGGGGCAGATAGTCCACGTACTCCAGCGAGAAGGGAACGTGGAGGCGGCCTGAGGTGATCAGCTCCCTCGGGACTCTCAGCAGTCTGGTCCACTGGGAGATGGAGCACCAGGGCAGGGTCTGGGTCAGAGCCACCAGCAGGCCTTTGCTGAACATTTCCATGTGGTCGGGCCGGCGCTGGTCCACAGAGAGATGGGACAACATGGTGGACTGCAGGGAGTCTGATATAGCACAGCACTCCATCCAGGCCAGAAGACCTGTACCTTGGCCATACTGAGGCAGATCCAACCCGGACCACTCCTACAGAGGAGGGGGAGACGGGAGAAGAGGGGATATTAACAAACATTTTATCAGGAATTAGGGTCGTAATGGAACGTTGTTGATCCGTGGTCCGTACAGATCACCCTCACGGTTTTTATTTTTATTACTGATTAAAATGCCTTTTTTTGATAGACAGATTAATCATTTAATAAAAATGACTGCTACAATTTCTTACAAAGATCTTCAGTTTACTGTTGTGTAAGAAAAGTTCTGACATTTGAAATGCCTGAATCAGGGAATGTTTGCTTAAATAATTACTAAAATGATTCTGTGATTATCAAAATACTTAATTTTATTAATGTTATTCACTTTAGATTAATTGACCAATTGTTGCAGCTCTACCTAATTATTTACAAAGTTCCCAGTAAGCCCCATATGGTCAACCCCATCCCTTTGAGAATCCCAGTAGCCTTAATGTAGAGTTATTTATTTACCAAGAAAGTTAAAAACAATTCAGAAGTGGGGAACAATCTGGACAGGTTGAGGGCCTATTCATGAACAATAATACTTTGACGTCTTTGTGCCTTTTATTGCCCTCAAAAGAAACTCATGATTACGTCAAATCCAGAGGAGTTCTCACCTGCTCCGGTAGATCACATACAGTCAGCAGAGATGAGGGAACCTCATTTTTAAAGTGTTCCCCCCAAACAGGCTTCAGGTGGAAACGAACAGTCCAATCCAGTTTTTCCATCTTGTTGTAGAGCCAGAACAGAGCTCTGGACCAGCTGCTGGGAGCCGCCGCCACCTCTGCACCCACCACCTGCCCCAGTGTGGTCAGCACCAACACCAGCAGCTCTTTCGTTTCCATTGACCACTGGTAAACTGTGCCCTCTGGTGGCTGCTCCCAACACCTAGCAGAAATTTTGAGGTATACATGTTGAAATGAAGGGCTCGTTATATTTATCACTTGTGAACAGTTCAGGAATAAAACAATGGGATAATAGAAGGTATGAGGATCTGAACCTAAAGCCATTAAAACACTCATCACACAAACCTGAGACTCTGGCTTAGCAGCTGGGATAGAACAAATAGAAGGGGAAAGGGAGAGCAGTCCAACACCCAGTGAGGAGATGAGTCTGGTTCCTGGACCTCCACACACAAAGCAGTGTGGAGAAGTTGCAGACTCAGTTCTATATCAAAGGAGCCTTTATCTGGTGGGAATACACAGAATTACTTTGGAGCAAATTTATTTTCTTGACATAATCTTAAACATATTTCACAACAAATCCTTAAAGCTACACTAATCAATGTATGATCTGATATTGTCGTGTTGGTGTTGTTCCTACATCATAATTAATGTTCTCCAGGACTGTCATTACAACGAACCAGTCATGTCTCTAATGTCATAGCTTTGTAACTCAGGAAAAAGAGCAAAAGAATATGCATGGATAACGTCATGAAAGAGTCTATTAACCAAACCACGATATCTCCATAAACGTAACCAAGTAGTTTTGTGGTCTAAACCAAACTGCGACAGAGAACTGAAAACAAATGAAATTATCAAGTCAACAGTATAACAATAAGTTCCACACAAGACGTGAATCTTGTTCTCCTAGATCAACGTCCAGTGCTTAACCCATTTAACCACTACAACCTGCTCACTATGCAAAATTGTCACTTTTTGGTCAGTTGAAATGATGGTCGCACATTAATTATGATTTTGTAGGAACATCATCACCATGGCAGAATCAGATAAATCCTAATACACATATTTTACAAGAACAATAGATTAAATAACTACTAATTCTCAGCCAACTCTGCAGCTCTCCAGAGTGTTTCATCATCTTTCATATTGTTTGGCTTTTTGACCTTGAAAACAATAGTTGAACAAAATAATCTTAAGGCTGCAAAAACGCTGCTACTATTGCACTACTTTATTTTGCACTCACTTATATATTTTTATAGTCTTATATAGTTGTCCTGTGTATTGTACTACAAGTTTGTACCTTGTTTGCATTTTGTTTTTGTATGTTGTTGCGCCTGATCTGTAGTCCGAATGTCTGCTTCACACCAAATTACACAGGTTCCATCAGCAAATGAGTAATCAACCTGTAACCTGACAAACCTCCAAGACAACTGAGCAAACTTCATGTTCCTAATCAAGACTGAGATGTGGTTGAAAGCTCAATAAAAAGCTAAAAAGAGTAAAAGAAAAAGCTAATAAGACGACTATGGGTTAAGAGTATTTTGTCAAACCAATTCCTTGACTGAAGCTGATAATAGCCATTATAAAAATGATAAGCTTTGGTTCAGGAGAATTCTCTTTAATATCACTGATATATTATTCATTTATTAAAAGGTAAATACCAGCATCATATTGGTCTAGATGCATCATTAACATTCCATTTATAGTTACATAAGTGGACTTTTTAAACAGAAGAATCCTAAGCTAATATTTTAGCCTGGAAAGAGATATGTAAGTTTAGTTTAGTAAGTTTAGAAAATAAGTTTTAAAGTATGAATATCACAGAATACTAACCCATAGTGGAGAGGTTAGGCAGGACAAAGATGTTCACGACCTCCTGCGGTGGCAGAAAGCTTTGCCTTCTTTCTTCTCCCTCAACCGTCATGACAGGCTTCATCAACAAACCCAGAAACTTGAGGAACTGCTGTTTTTCATTGGCTGATAATGATTTGGTCTTGATAATTTCCTGAAGACACCTGCAGAGTAGACCGCTACCACTCAGAGCATCCTTTTCTTCTTCTATTCTTTCCTCTGCTGCCTCCTTTCTTTCTTCTTCATCACTTTGAGCTTCGGCTTTTCTTTCCCCCTGTCCTCTGAGTCCAGGCAGCTGCTGCAGGATGTTAGCCATAAGAGAGAAAGCATCTTTATTGAAAATAGCTGAATGACAACAAGACCTCAAAGCGGCCTCTGGGTTCTGAAACGCAACTCTTGCTACTAAAGAGACTGCTGTGCTCAGATTGCCCTGCGAAGCCACAGCCGACGCTCCACCCCCTCCTTGGATAATGCAGTTGAAGGCCATGTTGAGCTCCTGTTCAAACCTGTCAGTCACAGCAGAGGAGATGGAGAACCCAAAGAACCCCCTGCTGGACCGTCTCAACATGTCAGCCAACGCTCTGTTCTTGTCTTTTAAAGAAAATGCAGAGAAAATGTCTGCAATGACTTTCATCAACTTCCTGCACTGGCTCACATTTGTGCTCTCGCTGTGCAGTTTACTCATGAGGATGGAGGTCAGTTTGATAAGTGTGTCACACTGCTGGAAGGCTGCTTGGTTCTTTTCCAGGCAGTCCATCCATTGCTCTTCACAGGCAGCCAAACTCTTCTCACTGGCAAATAACACTGCGAAGTTCTGATAGTCGTCCAGGCAGTGACTGATGATGATGGTGGTGACCCTGGCGTTCACCTCGGGGGTGCTCTCTATTGCAGGAAAAGCCAGTGACGTCAGCAAACCTCGCAGTATATTCTTCTCAGTCTCTTGGTCATCTATTTCAGCCAAAGTTTCAGGAAGAGCAGTCAGGACTCTTTGGACACTTTGTTCTAGTTTGAAAGCTGAGAAGCTACTATCAGACAGTTTCAGGAGCCCACTGCTTTGCCAAAACTGAGCAAGTTCTGTTATAATCTTCAAGGCTTCACTAAGTGTCATCCTGCTGGGTTGAAACTGAGATGGCGTGTGAGAAGCACGCAGATCTCTCTGAGCCTCCCGAATAAGTTCAGGACTCAGTTTCTCATCATTCCTTTCTTTGAGGCTGGTGACTTTAGACAGGATGTGCATCTTGTCTTTGGGTGGAAGTACGACTTCTTGGTCTATCAGGAAGGCTGTGTAAAGAGCATCAAGAGAAATGGAGAGGGCCTGGAGGCAAAGGTCCGTTGTAGAAATGTGATTTTTAATGTCTTTAAGTGCACGAAGGAGAATGTGCAGGACATCAGCCGTTGGTAACGATGCTGGTATATCTGTTGGGTCTAGTTTTAACCTCTTGGCAGCCTGAGGGGACAGATTGGGGGACTTAGAAGAGAGGTGGGCAACTTGTCTAGCAAACATTGTCTCTATGTTATCCTCTCCTCCCATTTTCTCCTCATCTCTGCCTTTCCACAGTTCCCACCACACGTCTAGAAAAAGTCGAACATCATCCTCTCTAGTAGGGCTGCTCCTCACGTGTTGCACTAGCCTTTCAAGCTCAGTACAGATCTGAGCTTGAGGAAGATACAGGAGGAAATTGGCAAATGTCTGGGCAGCAGCCATCGACTTCACAACTTCCAGCAGGACAACATGGTTGACCTCAGGGAGGCCGCTTTGGAGGGAGAAGAAAGGGTTCACCCTCCAGGCCATCTCTATGTCCTCCCCAGTCTCCCTGCACAACAGCTTCAGCCACACAACACAAACTACTTTCTTTATCCAGCTCACAACCGTTGTGGTAGGATGCACACCGAGTTCATCTTGTCCACAGATTTCTCTGACTGCCTCCAGGACTGGATGTCCCACCCTGCTCCAGTCAGCTTTCTGAAGGGAAGACAGAGTTGAGGGGAGACATAGTTTATCAGCCAGGAGGAAAGCACCCTGAAGAATGGCCGAATCTGAAAGGACAACAAAGCAGACATCAAAAATAAGTAAAGGAACAATGTTTGATCAATTCAAAGGAATAACATACAATAATAGCAATGCACTGCCACCTAACCAATAGTATAACTTTGTTAGCCAAAACAGATGAGAGGACGGGATACAACAAGGGCGACAACTAAGTTATTTTCATAATCAATTACTGTCAAATGGTTTTATCTAAATTGTCAGAAAATAGTGATAATGCCTATTATAATTTCCTAGAGACTAATGTGTCGTTTTTAGCGTCCCCAAAAACATTAAATTTGCTATCATATTTGGAAAAGTAAGACAGTATATTCCTTACACAAAGCAGCAAATCCTCAACTATAAGAGACTAAAGTATTTCTTGATTGCAAAATGACTGAAAAGGATAATTGATTATATAAATACTACCAATTGACTTTGTCATTCAAATAACCTACCACAAAATGTAGTTTCACGTTTGCTTCTAAATTGATCTGTAAAAATGTGTACCAGTTAGAATATATCTAATGTTAAGACTCGTCAGTGGCCATTTTTTAGTTCGGTATAGGACTAATTCTCAATACAGACACTGCCGCCATAAAATGTCAATGTTTGTTTTTGTTTTCTTGTCGTTCTCATTTTTGTCAGCACAAATAAACATTGTAGCCCGAAGAACAGTATAAACTATTTGTCAAATTAAATATAACGTCACATTTATAGAGAAAGGGAGAGATTTTTCACAATTATATTACACAAAAACTTAACGTTACCTTTGTTCATCATCAATGTTTTAACGTTAGCTGTCGTATGCAGCTAAATGCAGGTAAACTAGTTGATTTAGCTAGGTAAGTCCAGGTTTTAATTCTCATTCATGAGCTGTTCCACAGACTGTCGGTCAAAAGAGTCTATCTAGTCCACTAACGTTAAATCACTAACACTACACAAAATACTGCAACGTAGCCTATCAAATCAAAAGGTGAAGTCCGTCAACACGGCACACTTTCTACCGCGGCTTAGCAGCATGTTAACAATTTGATTTTGAACGCTTCCGCTATTGAAAGCGTCTCAACACCGTGGTCAAAACTCAAGCGTGATCCGTTTCCCTCAGGTGTTCAGGGTTCTTCACAGCGCCACCACAGGGCGGAGTCAGTACTGCAGGTGCAGATAGGCATGTCAAGCAAGTTATTTTTCTTTCAAAATGAAACTGAAAGGATCCCTTCAACTGTGAAGAACTTCGCGCTGTTCGAGCAACAAGGAGAAATTTCTACCAATTATTAATCATGGGTCTGATCTTAAAGACACTTCTTTACTTTTACCTGTGTGCAGGTAAGTTATTGTCTTTAGATTTGTTATAGATTGTGGCGTTTTTGGAGCTTCTATGTGTCGGACCAACAATTGTATTAACCTGTAAGACATGAATGAAATGACCACCATACTGTACTGTAATATACTATACTGTGCTAATATATACTATAATATACTATACGGAACTGCACTCTAATACACTATACAATACTACACTGTGTTCTTAACATATTATACTGTACTGTAGCCTAGTATCAATGGCGGATATCTCACTTCACTGGGAAACAATAAACAGAAAATCTTCTCAAGAGCAATTCTTGAAGGGTACACCAAAAATACTGTTTAACAAAAAAAAAATGCAACAAACTGGTATTAAATGCATATAGAGTATATGCATGTGGACATTTATGCTACCAAATGTTTATTATGATTTTAATAGGGTACTGACCTCCTGCCGCCCTGAACATAAAATGCATTGGGAGACGCGGCTGGTTCGTACCGATATGGCGGCCACGAGGTAGATTCAGCCGCATTTAATGGACTGGAAAAAAATGCAGTTTGGTTATAACTGTACATGTGTTTTATTCTATTGTGTGTTATAAGTAAATAAAAAATGTGGGCCTATCTTTTGTTTTAAGTTAACTTAAACTGGAGGTTAGCCAACACCACTAACACACTCAAGCGCAATGGTTTGGGGATGCGGGTCGGCAGTGTGCGGCATATGAAGGGGGGACCCAGTCTTTAAAAACTTAAAAATACATTGTTTTGCGTCTATAATTAGCAGTGTTTTCAATGCATATTATTATATTATTCAAAATTATATGTTTACAATGATATGGATATTGAGGGGGACAATTCTCTGTTTTTCCAGGGCTGTGATTTCCTCGTATGTGTACTATATACTATCCTATATGTTAGCTGACTAAACAGTTTCATACTGTGTGTCTCTCTCAGGTGTGCAGAGTGTCCATCAGATGTTATGGCTGCCCTGTCAGTTCACTGATGAACATGTTTTTCTGAATAATGGTCTGACCGAAACTGAGCTCATCTACAGAGAGGCTATGCTGCAGTTTGGTCAAAAAGGAGACACTCCTGTGAACACACATGCCATTACGTTCTTAGTCACCGGTAAGACCTGTAGCCTAAAAGAGTAACAGACTGAAAACTATTGTATTCTATTGTATTCTGTTCTTTTCTAGGATCTAAGTTGGATCTGCGGCAGTACGTAGAGGGAGTGGAACCAGAGTTGTTGGAGTGTGAGCTGCGTAGGTACAGTACAGATGCCATCCGCTGGCCAGTCCAGGGAGCCAAGGACCATAACAGCTGGTTCAGCTGCACCCTCAAACACACCAAAGGCCTGTTCACACTCATCAGCCTCCTCAGACACCCTTCTGACCAACTCACCTCAGGACAAGACAACCGCAACTGGCCTGCTATCGCAGACAGAGAGATGCTTACCACAACAGGTAAGACTCACCAGTCATTATTAATTTGGTACTTTTTAGTCCCACATCCCAGTCTGTGTTCATGTCTAATAATATCTCTGTCTCATCTGCCTCTGTCTTGTCACATCTGTTTTCATAGCTGCCATGGTCATTAAAACACAGTCTCCGTCAGTGAAAGCAGGCCTTGGTGCCCAAAAAAAGCTCCACTGCCAGTTTGCCATTGACCACAAAGCACCAAACATCACCGTGGAGTGGCACAGGCAACATCATGGAGAGAGAGTCAGGCTCTTCAGACATACCAGCCGCACAGGGCAGACTCAGGGGAGTGGTGTTGACCTAAAGCGCCTCGCGGGCGGAGATGCCTCCTACAACCTCGCCTTTGCCAAGATGAGCAGTGAAGGGACATATACTTGTTCGGCGTCAGTGGTTCCACTGTTTGCCAGTCTGGACATAAGTCTACATATCGAAGGTGAGGAAGAGTCAAAGAGACGATGTCTCTATGAATATATCATAGAACTGGATACGATGAGAGCGCTCTGCCTTGCCTCCAATTTTTTCCCAGTGGTCACTTGTGGTATTGTAGCTAAAAATTGCCCTGCAGCCCCAAAAGTATTTTCCCCATAGACCACCAGTATAAAAGAGACGTCTGTAACACTGTTGACAGGACAGCTCGAACTGCAAACAAGGTCAATTATGACTCTTTCTATTGTGAATTTTCTGATCCATGGAGGTTTTATATTTGTTAAACTCTCCCTGAGCCGAGAAAAGCAATTTAAAAATCTAGCTAGACGTTTGCAGGTTGAAGGTGAGGGTTTGACAAAAGAGGGGAATCCATTGATGAGTGTAGTGGTCTGTCCTCGACAGAGAGGAGTGAACGCTGTGTGACGCTTAGTTTTTAAACAGCAGAAATTAAACCTCAAATAGATTGGCAAAATGACTTTGGTGAATTTTATGTATGTGGATAAATGGTAAATGGCCTGCATTTATATAGAGCTTTTCTAGTCAAAGCCAAGTTACACTGAGTACCTACGCTACCATGCTTGTAGGTTTTTCATGGGAGCTGAATTTTTTCTGTGCCCACAAAGTAATAGATGAATAGAATTTTGCCATAAAGGTTTCAGTTTCTAATAGCAACTGTGTAGTGGAAGTGATTTGTCTTAGAATATGCCCAAGAGTACACTTTTGTTTTTCAGAAAGACAGATGAAAGAAATGCTGAATGAGAGATTGCATTGAATTACAGAAGCTGGTGGGACAGATACTAGCAAGTACGTGACATCAGGACTTCAGCTCTCTATTTCTTGGCCAGTAGGCTAAATGAACTGGTTACACAGCAGACATTATGACATATCATAGCAGGAATGATTGAGGAGGAGGTCCATGAGGAGGTCCATGCTGG
>JBBPCS010069594.1:0-10630 GCA_037974645.1 Hollardia meadi
CACCTCAAGCTCTTTGATTCTGTTGATATTGATCTTCAGGTGATTGTTGTTGCACCATGTGACCGAGCTCTCTATCAGTCACTACATATATTCTATGAGTCTGGACAGACATGGATGGAAACTGTAACTTCACTGGCGCGCGGAGGCGAACAACCGTGAGGCGGTAATTCTGGTTACGGGGCTGTACGTTCCTTATGTCTGAACCAGATGGATGGTGATGGTGAAATGTAAACGCGTGCTTTATGTTTACGTAAATTCAGTTGTTCAAATGTGAATCATTACAAATACGATATGTTTTAAAAGCACCAAATCATTCATAGAAATGGTAAATTTGGATGCATCAAAATGCATTGAAAATATTTTTGTAATCACATCGTGCCCCTCTGAATTGGAATTAAATTGTAAAGAGATTCTTTACAAGTTGCTTATGTTCAGTGTCTGTAGGCAGAAATCACTGGACCGGAAGGCACGGACCAGCATGCTAAGCACATCTGAATCTAAGGCTGCAGATAGCACATCCAGGAATGTAGTACCATATTCTCCCACAGCAGGAATAATCCCTGGGATAAAACCAGTAATCTTACTGAAAATCCACTGGGTGATGGTATGCAGAAGGGACACGCACTTGGCACACTATTGGATCTGCTTCTGAAACTTGATATTCAAACTTCTTAACTATTAACCAACAACACGTCCACGAATATAATCTTTTTCCATGATGGGATTTGAAGCCAGGCCGTCGGGATGAAAACCAGGAATTCTGACAAACAACCAGGAAAATTAGGGACTGAACTTTTATTCGAAAAGCTCTGGATGCTTTATGAAAGAGTATTTACACTGCCCCACAAATCCCACCTGTTTCCACACAGGTGCTGTGACCAGCCAGTGAGAGTTGCTCGTGCAACAACAACAACCTTATACCTCACTGGCTTCCCACGTGCAAACAGTGGAGCTTTAGTTGTGTTCGATGGAGCTCCTGGACAAGCCAGACTGGGCTGGGTTGACCCAGGTCTTTGCAGCGTTTGGCGATTGCTTCCCCCCCTTCACCACCCCCCCATTTCTCTGTGGATGTTGAACAATAAGTATTTGGTTCAGTACTTTGACATTTCTGACATTTGTAGCTTACTGCTCACTTAACTTCACAGGGGTGGGCATTTAGCTCGGGGCATGGCGGGGGGTAACCCCAGCGTGAGCTAGTTTACACATATCCGAATATGTGTGTGTAGGTGTTTGTGTGTGTGTGTGTGTGTGTGTGTGTGCGCGCGAGGGTCCTGGCGTCCAGCGCAGCCCTGGTAATGCTGAGACAGACGGTGAGCGGGTGGGTTTATTTTTGGGTCAGTGACAGTGTGTCAATGGCCGCAGATGCATCGGAAAGGAAGGCTCTGAGATACAAGCAGACCCTGGTCAGTGTCCCTCTCTGGTTCCTCTTCTTCTTCTCTCTGTTGCTCTTTCTGTCCGTCACCTTTATGTCTCTCCGTTGTGTGTCTTGAATCACTTATGTAATCTTGCGTGACGCACCTGTATTGGCAGTGTAAGCCACACGGAGCCTGCCTAACTTATTGTTTGTGTGTGCGCCTGTGAATGAGCCACATACTGCATGCGTGTGTGCGTTCTAGACATGCTGAAGACCAATTAGCTGATGTATAACAACAGGGTCACGCAACAGGTGCTTAGACACTGTGCACCTCCTTCACCCCTGATCTTGGCATGCACACATACACATGCACTCACACACACACACACACTTTGTTGCCGTCTTGCTGTTTCCTCTCCCTGCCGGCCACCTGTTTGCTACCCTTTCTGCGCCTCGTTTCTTAAGCCCTGCTTGGTTTTAACACATGCAGGAAAGGACTTCTGTGATACGTGTCAAAGTGTATGTACACTTTATGTGTCCTTGCATGTTCGTCGACAGAATGTGTGCATTCATATTTTTTCAGGTGTCCCATTGTGTGTTCGTTTGTGTGTGTCCATGTGTGTTTTAAAGTGGGGCAGACCCGATCATGCATTTGCAGTGGTGCTAATCCTCACCATTCATTTAGTGACGTGTATGTTTTTGGTGTGACGGGTGTCCCAGAGCATCTGGAGGATTTTCATCATTCTCAGATTTGTTTACTTTACAATGAGAGGCCAGAAAAATGGAAACACTTGTAGGTTTATTGAGCAATGAGATGCAGAATTAATCAGAGGGGGTCCGAGTGCAGAAATCGAGGAGACAAAGTGAGAGAAAATGCTAAACAGCAGCATGCTGCAGGTCTTTGAGAAACAAAATGGTATAATCTAAACCATTTCTGAGGACCACCTTCTCATAAATGACAAAACTGGTCAATTAAATTATGCATTTTAATTTGAAGGTTTTGTATTCATGTGGATTCTTAAGCACATTTACTTATAAAAAAAATAAACAGCTTTGTACATTTGGCGGTATCACTAGTAGGCCACTGTAGAGTCGTCAAAGGCCAATCCATATAGCTGCAGAGCCTCTGCGGTGTTGATGGGCTGGTATGAGTGCTGCTGATCATGGTGACTTATAGAATTTACTGGTTGTTGAAACCCTATGCCTATGGGTCGTCCAAGGAAGTGCAAAGTCATCTAACCTGTGTGTGACTGTGCTGTTGAAGGCCATGTGGGCTGTGGTAACCCTTAATGTTTACGCTGTCACTCATGGGAGCGAGGCTATAAACACAAGTGTTGTCTCAGAGTTTGTGCATCTCCATCTCTGTGTGTGCATTTTTGTATATAATGGCTCCTCCAGACACAGGGCTACATTTAAAGCATTAAAAAAAGAAAGAAAGAAAGAAACAACAATAACAAGAACTCCCCCGACTGCAACCTGCTACAAAGACAGAAAATAGTGCACATGGCCGGGGAGTTGGCAGCCATGTGGAGAATGTATGGAGTTAAACCCTTCTCATTTTAGAAGACCTTCATATGCATTAAGTTTGACTTCAGCTGACAGCTCATAACGGCACGCGGTCACATTCAGCCGTACACATGTAGCCCTGTGTGGAGGTATGTGGCCATGAAAAGGGCCGACAAATGACGTTCGATGGAGTTCATTCTCGCAATGTGAAGTTCGGAAAGATTATCATCACCATTTTTATGCCTCCGCGCCGGTGATAGCCATGGCCGGAGGCAGCGTGTTTTCAGGTTGTCCGTCCCTCCGTCCGCACATGCCAACGTCCCATTTTCTTCTTCACATTTGGCACAAACGTCCAACTGAACTGATTAGATTTTGGAGGTCAAAGGTCCTCGCAAAACACATAACTCAAGAATTCATACGCTAATTATCATAAAATTTCACACAAATGTCTAACAGGATAAAAATCATGAAGTGATGACATTTTATATCCAAAAGGTCAACTTCACTATGACATCATAATGTTTTCTGGCCAATAATCAACACCGTAACTCCGGAACAGAAGGCCACATTGTGACCACATTTCACATTTGGTCAGATACTGAATTGGTGACACCAATCTTGGGCCTTGTCCACACGTAGTGCCGTCCACACCAGCACTGTTTTAAAAAAATATCTCCGTCCACATGAAAACGCAAAGCACGCTGTCAAGAGCATGCCAAAGCAACAGGTGGCGATATAACCCTAACCGTATAGCTATGTTGGCCAAACAGAAGCCTGAAAAAAAAGAAGTTATTGCTGGTTGCGATAGGCTAACAACAATGGCGCATCGAGGAAGGAGTGTGTGTGTTGAATGTAGCAGCGATGTCTGAAGCGCACTGTGACGCCTCTGTTCCTCTACAAAGAGGGAGAGTTATTTTTAGGTACCTCCCCCATTGCAGAAAATCGCCTCATGTAAACAACATAGACACGGCGCAGAGTCTGGTGTCAATCAGAGAAGATAAAGGCGCACACCCTGATGTTGCAAGACAAAAACTTTCCCTGTCTACACGTCAACACTGAAGCTCAGTTTCTGAAAATCTTCATCCTGGAAGGAGTTTTGCAAAAGCTCCGTTTTCAGTGACCTAAAACGCAGTTTGCGTGTGGACAAAAGGCCAAAACGCAGAGAAAAAGCTACGTTTTGGGTGCCCACCTTGAAACTTCTGGTTGTGTGAAGCGCAGACGTTTTAGAATTCGTAGCTTCTTCGTGTTCCATCAGCTTCATTGACCAGGCGTGCTCAAACTCATTGGTTCTGCTGATATTGAGCCTCAGATCAGTCCTCTGTACGCCTCTGTGAAAATAGTCTCTAAGTGAAGACAGCATGTTTCTCACTTCGCCAAGAACTTCACTTATCAAATTTTATTAAATTCCTTCATAGTCTGCAACTTGACTGGTGTACAGATGTATACAACCATAAGGTGCTAATTCTAGGTTCAATATAACAACAAAACAGTTGCCAGGTTTTCATCGAAATGTAGCACAAATGTACCAAAAGCAGGAGTTGGTTCATAGAGATTAAACTGATTGTGTTAACTCTGTAGGGTGCAATTAAACCAGTGTAGACGAACAGAGGATGTGTTAAACCTCCAGTTATCTGTCTGAGATAAAAAAAATTATTATTGTGTCACATTGCATTTCACAACGATGCTCTCGTTTTCTCTTGTGTTATAAATCCAGTGCACCCCTTTCATTTAGGTGCGTTCTCGCCCCGCTCTCAGCCGGGCTGTGGCATGTTTAGGTCAGTTCACTGCAATGAAAGGAGCCGTCGTTTACAAAACCTCAGTCAGAATTTTAATGCATATCTATACGTGCTGTTATGGTACCGGTGCTGAGAGGTTTCAACAATCCTTTCTCATGTTATAAACCTAATAAAATGACATTATACATCATACAAGTATTTATATTTATTATATTCTATATTATCTTAATATATGTTTTTTATTATTCTAGGACATTTATTTTTTTTTATTTGTTTTTTAGTTGAATTACATTTAAAGTTCAAGGAAATCCACCGTTAAAAAGACTTATTTGATAAATAAGTAATCGTGTTAAATAATCATGATCGTGATTTTGGCCATAATTGAGCAGCTGTACCTGTTTGTGCATGTGTGTATATCAGGCCTATGTGTGTGTGTGTGTGTCATTTTTGGTGCAGGTAATAATGATGATTACCCGTGTTTGATGTCAAGGAATTTGGCTGTTTGGAATAATATATATCAAGTTTTTTTTTTTTTTTAAATAACCAAACCTTTTTGAGTTTATCCAGTAGCTTCTCATAAGGTGATGACATCACCACAAAACGGACACTCTCAGTTCTGTCTCACTTGACCCAAAATGTTTGGACCGGGGCGGTGCATCTTTTTTGGCACCAACCAAAATACTGTATGTCCACAGGACTGAGCATTCCTTACAGCCGGGTAGTACCGAAAGCTGGCATGAAAAGTCTGTTCAGATGCATTACCTCGTTTACTTTGATCAGCGAGAGTTAAATGACCATTTAGATGCTTTATGTTATTTTATACAGGTCAAATTCTTGTAATCTGACTGCATTTAACGTTTAAGAAGTTTTGTTTCGGTTCATATCATATTTATGTTTATATGTTGGTGCAAAAACGCTATTGCCATGTGCAGAGGTGTCCATGAGCAAGGCACTGAAGCCTTCAGCATGGTGCTCCTCTGTACCCCCACTAGAATGTCTGAGCTGCATATAAATCTTAAACTGTGACTATAAATTTGCAGATTTTTACACTCTGCTGGATTATTTGGTAACCTGAGTGTTTTGGAGCAGTTTTATCTGTTTATACTTCCTCTCCAAAGGTTCTGGAGGGACAGCTGGGAGGACTAACAGAGAGAGACATGGGAGAAACAGAGGAATATGATGAGGAATTGAAAGGTACACTGATGGTAGGAGAGAGGCGTGGGAAGTGTAATGACAAATATTGGATCACACCAGTACTAAATTTAGCCCAGAGTAGTGTTTCACCAGCAGAGAGAGAGAGAGAGAGAGAGTCTGGGGAAACGAAGGAAGGAGGTAAAGGAGTACAAGTGATTAGTGCCAAGTAGAGTTTCACTGATCAGGAGGGAAAACAGGAAGGAGAGGTAGAGAGAGGACTGCGGGAAGGATGGATTTCTGACAACATTTCATACTTTTTGGCCGCCATGTTGGACGTCCTCTTGTCCTGCAAACATGCGTCTCGAACAAATCAAATCGAGATGTTTAATTCACGTCGTTTTGGAGGAGTTATTATTACTTTGTTGTTATAAACATATCTAATTGTAATATTTCTATAGATGGCTCTTGTGTTTATTAACGAGGCACATTTTACATAATCTTCTTTTGATGAATGTTGATTAAATAACACACACAAACAAATATTTAATGATGTTGATTATTTGCAATGTTAATAAAAATCATCGCTTATGTCTGTACATCCCTGTGCATCAAAGATTCCGGCAGGAAGAACTGTATTCTGTAGAACTCTGGAGTGTGTCGATGATGTATTGGTCTGCAAGGTACAGTAATGGTGGGAGAAAAGGCCGAACAGGAACTGTGGTTGAAGAAAGAAGTTTTGCAGAGCTTTATATGTATGAAAACAGATGTCCTTTATTATTAAAGTCAAGACTCAAAATAAGAACAATGCTAAATTAAAATACATCTTTTCCCAGAATCAGCTCGGGTTGAACGTGTGAGTGAAGAATCCTTGTTTCAGAATTTAGAGCTTCTTTGCAGCAACATCCATATTTGAAGCATTGTGGTCCACCACAAGCTCTTTGGTTCTGTTGATATTGATCTTCAGGTGATTGTTGTTGCACCATGTGACCGAGCTCTCTATCAGTCACTACATATATTCTATGAGTCTGGACAGACATGGATGGAAACTGTAACTTGACTGGTGCACGGAGGCGATACAACCACGAGCCGGTAATTCTAGTCTTGAGTCTAGGAAGAGTCAGTGGACCCCGTGTGATGTTGACAGTGTGTCATGTATCTCTCTGTCATGGTAAGATGATAGTTGTCCCCCTTTCCAGTGCATTCGTGTCAGGGATAATCTATGATGAGAGAATCCTCCCTTCTTTGAATTTCATTTTTTTTAAAAGAAAAGAAAAGCACTTCCTCCAAGTCTTGTGTTTCACCCAAGTTGCCTAGAGGAGCAGGACAATAAGTTGTGTGTTGCATTCAACGTTTAACACATGAGCACCGCCTACCTAATTAAATCATCCGTGATGCTTCTATTGTCTGAGTGTGTGTCGGCATTCAGTTGTGTGTGTGTGTGTGTGTGTGTGTGTGTGTGTGTGTGTGTGTGCGTGTGTGTCTAAATCCACCCATCCATCAATGTGTCTGTCTATGAACCTGCTAAATTAAAAGCTGTTGAAAGGTTACCGCATGGACGTCCGAAGTGTCGGCACCAGAGACGACTTACCAGCTTGTCAGTTGTATTCCTGGAGTTCTGTTGTCTGCTCGTTGATGTGCCAAGAATATATATGAGCCCTGGTCAAATATTTGTGGTCCGGTGCTGGAATATTACACGAGGCTTCAGTAGCGTGGATCAATAAATTCTTTCTGATTCATTGTGATTCTGAGTTGTGGAAATCTGGAAAGGTTCGGTGCTGCAGTGTAGCTGGAACATGATTATAACTTATATATTTGTGAAAGTTAACTTTTTATTGTCAGATTTTGACCTTTATGACTTCTGTGACATCTGCTGTCCCTAAATATTATTGTTTCATGTTGCATGAGGATTTTTACAATTTAGAGAATTTGCATGAAATTTCACCATAAAAAATATTGTACCAATTTTTACTGTATTGTTTTAAAACCAGTATACTGTACTATTTTATTAATAGGGGGAAAAAAACAGAAATTCAAACTAATTATTCCATCAAACCATATAAATACTATATATATTTTTTATTTTTACAAATAAATAAATATTTTTACTGACAAACCAGTTTTCCAAATTGTGCACAAGAGTTACCAGCTATGAGGGTAATTGGGGATTCCCATTTCAGGGCCAATACAGATTGTTAGTAATCAAAGAAACCAGTAACTAATATTTGGAACCTTTGTGGTAAAAATAAAAATCTTGGTGCCAAAATTTAGAATAACCAGTGATGGAGTACAAAATATTCAAGTGCTTTACTGAAGTCCAGTTTTGAGACTGGTTGAACAGCAGACATTTTGCAACATAACAACATAACGCAGTGTTCTCCTAAACAACCGAAGAAGCTGATTTAAAATATAAAAACCCAACCGAAAAAAAACAACAGAAAATGGCTCCATACAGCTTTTCCAGCATAATCCAAATCTCTGGAAGCCTCAAGATCTCAAATTAATTAGAAAAGACATTATTTACACCCTTTTATAAGTTGAAATCCCCCACTAAGATGTAAAGTGAAGATTTTGGCATGTAGCTGTTTCTTTAACGCATACTGGTTTACTGTCAGTTACTGGGACAGAGTCGTCGTTATGAACTCCACCTGTGTTTTCCCTGCTGTCAAGTCAAAATATCTGCTGGGAAACCAGTTCATTGTAGTTTTAATGAGTATTTCAATTTTGTGCAACTTTATGCTTCCACTCCACTACATGTATTTGTTACTAGTTTCTCTGCAGATACTCAGTGTTAATAGTTGTAAATAGTAATTACTCGTGTCGTGTAATCACATTGTTGTGGGCGGGACATTGAGGGAGACCACAGACTGAGAGAGGATGCTGCATCAGAGCCAAAGGAGCTGGTTTATAAATACATGTGGGGTTTCCTGCGTCTCTTCAAGTTTAGGTTCTTCAGCCACATTCTTGTGGACTCCTCGTCTGTAGGTCGGCGATGGAGACTGTACCGTTGGTCACAGGAACAATCTCTTTTTGTTTTGGGTGCATGTTCAACACTGTTATGGTTTCAGTGTTATTGGGCTGTTTTCTTGTGTTGAGTTCTAGAGTATTTCTCAGCATTGAATAAAACTGTTAGTTGAACCCGTTTTTGTCTTTTGCCTGTGCACCTGGGTCCAACCCGCTCCCTCATGTTCCCGGCTCTCCCCTTAACAAAAACACTGTTGTTGAAGCCACAAATTACAAAGTACCGGAGCTCCGCAGGGACGTTTTAGAGAATAACTGTTACTTCAGTTAAATATCTGTTAAATACGTTGCTGAATTGAAGGTGAATGACTTAAGAAAGGACCGCTGTTGTCCGCCATTTGCATTTGACGAAAGGGATGAAACAAATGCAAGAGGGCATCTCCTCCTGACAGAGATATTTGTGTGAGAGACAGAGATGAGAATTAATGTCTTTCCCAGATGCCCCAGGCAATTTTAATGGAGTCTGTCCAGAGGTGATAAATCTAGAGGGCAGAGCCCATGTTTCCGCTTCCATTAGAGCTGTTTGGGTCAACACGTGGTCCTGTCTATTTTTAAAATCACTCCCAGGGTGCCAACAGGAGATTACCATCACTCTACACTCCACATTCAAACTTGCTCTGCACCTGTACATGTTTACGTCAAATGAATGAATGCTGGATATTCTTATGATTTATTGTCTTCTGTAATAATCGATTAATGGAATTGGTTCACGACAGCTGTATGGGGAGTACCAAGAGCACCAAGGAGGTTCTGGCAGACGGGAGGCCACACGCCTGCTGACAGAGAGACAGATCAAGAAACATGGCAACCATCCGTGCAGCCATGGGAGGACGCGGCATGGACATGGCCGCCGTGGCCACGGTCAAAACGGTCGACACCAGCACGGCTATCACGGCAGGCAAAGGAACAGGCGTCAGTCCAACATGGAGGCAGAGGCTACAGAAGAGCCAAGAACTGAACCCGATCTTATGTCCTCCATGAAGAAGAAACGCTCCTACTCCAAGTGCAGAGGTGAGCCGTCCTGAGAAGGAGAAGCAACAGTAGATAATTACATGGATGCTTAATTATTTCTTTTTGTGAGTGTTTGTGGCGTTTGGTTTTTGCAGACTGCATAGCGCGGGTCCAGAGATTCCTCGTGACCAGGCTGGGAGAAGATTGGATCTTCCTCGTACTGCTGGGCATCACAATGGCGCTGGTCAGCTGGACAATGGACTACGCCAGCGCGAAGAGCCTGCAAGGTAAGACTACAGTACCCACAATGCATTGCAGATGCCATTAAAGGAAAGAAGCAGCAGGAGGAGGATAGATCAGATATTTGCATCTGTTTCATTTCGTTACCTTCTGTCTCCCACTTTTACCTTCTGTTCTCTGTCTTGCTTTCCTCCATCAACCCATTCCACATCCTTCTCCCTCCCTCCGTCCCTCCGTCAGCCTATAAATGGATTCATGGGGAGCTGAGGGGGAACATCCCCCTGCAGTACCTGGCCTGGGTTTCATATCCCCTGATGTTCATACTGTTCTCCTCCCTCTTCTGTCACCTGGTCGCTCCTCAAGCTAGCGGTCTGTACCCCTTTCCTCCTCATATGCTCTCATGCTTCTCTGTGCTCATCTGCCTTTAGTCTCCGGTGGAATGTCGCAGAATAATTGCATTAATGTGTAATGCAGTGCATATTAGACAATATATAATTAAGTCTGCAATGCAAAATACAGGGGAAGTCATCCAAATATCCTCATCTCGGGTATTCGGTGAAATCAGCAGCAGTGACGTGACTGGAGGGAAAGTAGGGCTGCACAATATATCGTTTTAGCATCGACATCGTAATGTGTCCACGCGCAATACTCACACTGCAGGACACACAATGTGTAAATAAGGCAAATTAAC
>JBBPCS010069594.1:10730-40492 GCA_037974645.1 Hollardia meadi
TCAAACGTATCATGCTGCAAGTTTTTTGCTGCTTGATACAAAAGGAAAACGCACAAAGTTCTCATTTTCCTAGATTTGAACATCCTTAGAAATGGTAGCTTCCATGTAAATAACACAACTGCAACACACAAGTCGACTTGTAAAGTTTATTCAGGAACGTGTTGTTTTTCCCAAATACGTCTCCACCTGTTCTCTCCCCACTTCATGCCGGTGTCAGAGTCACAGATGTAAAACAGAGGAGAGACTTTTAAAGTACCCAAAACGATGAAAATTCTGATTAACTGTGTGTCTGTACATGAATAACACGCTGCATGTATGTGGTGAAGTTTCCTGTATGTTTTTCATGTCAGTTTTTTCCAATATCGTGCAGCCCTAAGTGAAACCCTGCCGAGTCTGAGCTCTCCAGGTTGCACGAGTATTTACAAAACAATGTATAATTCACTTCATCTCAGATCTTTTTCCACATCAGTGATGACCTATGGGCTATTTTTCTCCGGAGCAAGAAAAGAGCAACACTCTTTTAAGCAGAAAAACAAACAAACAAGAGAGGTGTAAGCCCTTTTTCTTTTACACCAAAATTAACATGTTTTTAACAGGTAAACCTGATAAACAATTCACGTTCTGCATAAAAAACCCGCCAGAAAACAGGGAACAGTAGAAAGCAGCATGGAGGCCTATGACGATGTATAACTAAACAATATTTAAGCTTGAACGGAGGTGGATAGAAAACTATTTAGGTGCAGAACGTGCAGAACTTCAACGTGCGTCATTACATCACGCTGGAAATGGGGTGAAAATTAGCGTGTCCACCGGGGCGTCATGTTTTCATTTCAGCTGGAGCTGATGAATACCCGCGACTACTGCAGAGTCATGTGACCCGGGAGTGAATGCCAATTTTACCCTTTCCCACTGAGGACAAAAAGTAGATGTTAGTGGGTGCTAGTGGGTTTTTTTTTTTGTGTCCAGTCTGAAAGTGGTATTAGAGACTTTAGGTCCTTGTTTTCCATAAAATCTTGCTGTACTCCTGAGGGGACACAAGCTCCACACTTTGAATCTTCCTATAATTTGAACCTCTTTCTTTCCCCTTCTGTTCTACCTCGGTACCTCAGGTTCTGGTATCCCAGAGTTGAAGACCATCCTGAGAGGCGTGGTGCTAAAGGAATATTTAACTCTGAAAGCCTTTATTGCTAAAGTCATCGGTCTGACTCTCGCTCTGGGCAGCGGGATGCCTGTAGGCAAAGAGGTGAGTGGGCCGTCTATATACACTCCGCTGTGTTGTTCGGTCTTGCACAGCTTTATAACATGATTTAATCTTCCTGTTGTGCTCCTCTCCTCCACTCAGGGCCCCTTTGTTCACATCGCCAGTATCTGCGCTGCAGTTCTCAGCAGGTTCATGTCCTTCTTTTCAGGAGCTTATCAGGTAAGCTGATGTCAGGAAACATTCAACTGTTAAAAGTTGAACATAAAAGTGTATACTGCGTGAGGTATCCCTCATCTATATGTTGTTGTTTTTTCTATTGTGTCAATCCCGTCTCCTCCTCCTCCTCCTCCTCCTCTCTGGATCAGTAGAATCCATACTGTTATACAGACATCCTGACAGTGGGCTGTGCTGTTGGGGTGGGCTGCTGCTTTGGAACTCCTCTTGGAGGTACCTCCTGCCTTTTCTGTTCTGCTGTGTTTTCTTACATGTGTCCCTCAGAATGCATGTTTTATAGCCGATATTTGTATCTCTGCATGCAGGAAACAGAAACTGGTGGTTTTGTTGAAATATCCTCAATTTTTAAACTTTTTTTTTTGCATGCACCGTAGCTGTGGATTAGTGTCGTCACTTCCTGTCTGTTTGACTACTGATTCCTGATCCCTTTTTGTTCTTTCCCCACCAGGTGTGCTGTTCAGTATAGAGGTAACATCCACATACTTTGCAGTGAGAAACTACTGGAGAGGATACTTTGCTGCTACATTCAGTGCCTTCATATTCAGAGTGCTGTCCGTCTTCAATAAAGATGCAGGTACAGATTGGACCCTTCAAATTAGAAATTCTGTATTTGTGTGTGGGATACTGGAAAATATTGTCACTTTATCAAACGTGCACTAGAGGGCGCCCATCACCAAGCTATAAGTACTGTGAGCACGTCATGCATTTTCCAACTAGATGGTGTCCTCCTCCACCGTGGAGTAGCAGGGTACTTTAATGCACGACTCTCACTTCTTTCTGAAGTGTCTTCTAACAGTAGACAAACCAAGGAATATCTTTGCTCATCTCACTGTGCCAACACTTTCCCATGGCCTTGCTTTACAAAGGAAGGGCAGTACTGCAAAATGATGATTTTTAACCTTGTGAAAGAAGCTACAGCAGCTGCTGCAAAGGAAATCACTAAATCCCGTTTTTGTAATTCTAAAAAAAAAAATCTGTACTCGTCGCTAAAAAGGCGATGATTAAATTTCACCTCTTCGCCTTCTCTTCCTTTTCCAGTAACCATCACTGCTCTGTTCAGGACAAACTTTCGCATGGATTTCCCTTTTGACCTGCAGGAGCTGCCGGCATTCGCCATCATTGGGTGAGCGGCTGAGACAAACTCGTATACGGGATCATTTTTAGGAATAATCCGTGAATGGAGACATTATCCATCCTGCCCTGAGGGAATTTCTTCAAATGTGACACAAACGTTTCTTAATTTGTGCTTCTAATAAAATAAAATAAATATACAATGACAAGTGCACAAGTGGGGTGAAAACCCCTCGGTAGCATTAAAATCGTACATGTCAATAACGTGGTAACTTCCATTTTCCCTAAAGCATATTATATTATATTATATTATATGAGTCTGAACAGACTGCACTACAGAGCAACTTGCTCACTGCCGGAGGCATGAGGCAGTAATTCTAGTTGTGTGTGTGCATTGTGCACAGTGTGTGTCCAAACTTCCTAATGGATAAGATGGAAAATGTTAATAAGTCAAACTTTATGCAAATGTAACATTTGAAACTTGGGAGTTTTTAGCTCACCGTTTACCTCCGGGGAGGAAAGAGAGAGGCGCAGAACACAGGTGGCAACCCTCACACATGATGCAATCTAACACCCGCCCCGGACTCGTTGCTCCTTTAGGTTGTGATACGATGTGAAGATGCGTGTTTCCAGCGTAAAAAGAACTAATATATCGTTCTATACAACTCCTTGCAGTGAGACACAGTTAAGGCTTTTACTAATGATTTAATATATGTGTTGTTTTTAGTGGTATTATCCTACCTTGTCAGCTCCTTGTGATCAACAGTGTGTTCCATAAGTGTTATAAAGGAACAGATGACTTGACTTGTGTCTGTGCAGGATCTCCTGTGGGTTCCTGGGGGCGTTCTTCGTCTACCTCAACAGACAGGTGGTGCTGTTCATGAGGCGGCCCAACGCCATGACCCGCTTCCTGACCAAATAGTGAGTCACCGCGTCAGTGAATATTTACTGCAATTTGTAAAGCACTCAAAATTAAGTTATTATTCGTTGCATGTGCTTGAGGGGTCAACCGATATGTTTTTTTAGGGCTGATCGGGCTGACCGATAACCAATATTTGGAACCGATATACATTTGCTGTAAAAATGCAAATATTTGTACTAAAAAGTAATTAAAGTACGATTTACTCAAGTACTGTACTTAAGTACAATTTTGAGTTACTTGTACTTGAGTGTTTTTCATATTCTGCCACGTTTTGAAGGATAATATTCCACTTTTACTTCACTACGTTTATTTGATAACTTTAGCTCCGACTTATTTTGCATTTTCACATTATTAATACAAAATATGAATCTGCTCTTATGAACAGTTATTTTTACATTAATGTATTTCCTAATATTCATACAGTATAAATTATACAGAATTATACTAAATCAAAATGGAATATTTTGCTTGCTATTCCCTTTAGTTTAATGTTTTGATCTGCTAATCGTAACTTATAGATTTTACTGTATTGACAGTATGTAGCAGTATATTCTTGTCCTTGTTCGTTGTTTTGTTTAGAATTCTGATTAATAGACAATATTAGAGTTTGCTTCATTAATATGGCTTTTCCCTGTTTTCGCTCCCAGCCGGCTAGTCTTCCCCGCCGTGGTAACGCTGGTCATCGCCACCTTGACCTTCCCACCCGGGTTCGGACAGTTCATGGCAGGAGAGGTCAGAGTTCATACCTTGTTGTCCTTCCTGGATCCATTGCATGTAAATCTATTTGTACCAGCATGCAGTGCTGACAGCTAAAGAGATCTGATGAACAAAAACAGTAGCAGCAACTGCCAACCGACTAAAGCAAACAGCGGTAACTGATATTCAGATATTCAGAACAACGGAACAAAGTTGTGGTGGCCAGTATCCATATGCAGGCCACAGTATATCACAACCAGAGCAGGCTTTGAGCACTCACCAACAATCTCTTAGATGTTTTTTCTCTTTGAATTCCTTTGGTATAAAGTGTCATCACAGACCATTTGATAAATATAAGCCTGCTGTGTTCTCTTTACTGATGCTACATCACAGGATTTTCTTGGGGTATTGAAGGTTTTTCAAACTGTGCCACAGGGAGCCACCGACACGAGCATTCGCCTCCCGCACCTCTGACGGACAAACAGCAACACACTTTGATCTGGCAATGATAGTTTGTTAGGATGAATTCACCTCCGTGTGTCATAAGCTCAAAAGCAATTCATGGTGTTCAAATCTACAAATCCATTTCTGCAGTTTGCCCAAAGCCACATTTCCTTCAGTGTTTGGCAAAGTGGGGACGCGCATGTTTTTAATAATTGGGATCAATATTTAGGGTATGAGCAGTTATCACCATCAGCGTCTGAACGTCTGACTGTGCCCTTACTGTGATGTCATTGTCCATGTTTATATGTGAAGAGAAGCCTTCTGTGCTGCGTGCACACAGGATGTTTTAAAGCAACATTATGTAACTGGTTTACCTTAAAATAACAGCTTCAAAGGAGCATGTTGCCTCTGTGATTCCCAGTCTGTGCCCCATACACCTGTTCTTGGGTATGATCTCCCGCTAGGAGTGCGCATATCCAGTGGGCCGCAAGACCAGGAAGTAAACGGGAGGCTAGAAAACATTTTTGGCGTATGCGCCAGGCGAGCAATTCTCATTGGATTGAATAGGTTCCATCTTTGCATCTGGTCTTTCAACTTTCTGTTAGATAGATACTTGTTTTAGTTAGCCGTGAGGCCAGCTGACGCTGCCTGCACCGGACTGGGAGCTCAGGCTCAGGGAGTGTTGGTGGTTAGATTGCTAGCACAGGAACTTTGGACCGCCAGGAGGAGGAGGAGGTTGTCGGGCCTGGATCGGGGAATACTGGTGGGGAGCCGGAGAAGCAGAGCCGAGGGGACAGGCGATGGAGAGAGTGACCAAGCAGGAGACGAGAGTAAATCTCTGACTGGCTTTTAGTCGTTTGGTGAATGCTGTGGTAAATCAAAGGCTGCAAGACGTTGTTGCTCTTGTTTGATGTTTAGCTGTGTTAGCGAAGTTGTCGACTTGCTAGTTTTTAATAACAAGTAACATGATCACAACAAATATATATGTATGGCTGTCAACGGTGAATTGCAATCCGAAGCTGCAGGGGCGCCAAAATCGCAAAAAAAATTCTTACGTGATGTTGCTTTAAGGTGAAATCATATCAACAGCTAATCATGTGTTTCACAGACGCTCAGAATAGATCACTTAGTGTGAACCAGGTTTGTGTGTGTGTGTGTGTGTGTGTGTGTTATGTTGTTGTAAGTGAATGCATATCCCTCTGTTTGCATATGTCAGTCAGCAACACCATAACATGTTTTTTTTTTGTGCCCTCAGTGCATGTCTTTCACACCCTCATTGTGGAAATGTCTCACACCTTTATAACAAACTCGTGCAGCACTTTTAACAAAGCAGGGGAGTGAAGTGATATCTAAATTTAAATCACTTCACGTTAGGAAATAAATCTATATTTGACAGATACTCCCACCCATCCCCCTCTAAAAGTGTTCATATAGCTTTGGGGGAATGAAATCCCTCCATTCCAGCTTGAGAGAACAGTGCTGAGTGACAGAAGAAGCAACACAGCGAGAGGAGATTAAATGCTACATGGGTTGTGAACCAGACGTGAACCCACAACTTCAAAAAAACAAAAAGGCGCAGGAAAGCCTATTATAACATCCAACAGCAGCCGTTCACAGAGCGGATCCTCGACGCCGAGCGCCGAGTTTCAGGGCCTCGGCTCAACCCGCAGCTCAAGGAGGAAGCACAAAAGTGGAAAAATCGAAATGACGTTGGTGTTGCTTTTCCCCCGCAGCGGCGTCAGTGCAGATGGGGCAGGCGCTGCGATTTGTGCCTGTGAGCAAATTCAGAGGCTTTTATGCAAACGTGGAGCAAAATGGCTGAAGTGAATTAGTCATTCATGAGTCATGTAAAGAGACTGAGTCATTGGACACGACCACCCGTACCACCCGACCTGCCTGTTTATCCCACTTGACTTTCTTTCTTCCTTCACTTTCTTTTTGTCTTTACTCTCTTTTATTTGACCTTCATTTCTCCTTTTTCATCCTGTTCCTCCTTGCCTTTTTCCCCCCTCCCTTAAACTTCATCCTTCTCTCTTTGGCTTCTTCTCCCCCCGTCTACACTTCCTCTCATCTCCATCCTTCTTCTTCTCCTCCTTCCATCTCTCTTTCTCCCTGTCTCTCCCCCTCTCTCCTTTTTCACCTTCTTTAATCCCTTTTTTTCTCCTCTTAACTTCCTCCCTCTTTATTTCTTCCTCCACTTCACCTCCTCTTTTTCTGTTATTCCCCTCTCTCCCTCTTTGCCACTTCTCTTACCCTTCGTTTCTTCTCCTCCCCTCTCCTCCTCTCTCCAGCTGATGCCCAGGGAGTGCATCAACTCTCTGTTTGACAACTTCACGTGGACAAAGATTTCGGGATCTTCTCCTCCTCCAGTCGGTCTTGGTCTCTCTGCCGCCTGGCTGCACCCTGATGTTAGCGTCTTCCTCATCCTGCTGCTCTTCTTCCTCATGAAGGTCTGTGGCTGGTGGTAAATGTGTGTGTGTGTGTGTGTGTGTTTTGGCGTGTTACTGGATTGGATAAGTGTTTGTGTGTGTCTCATTGTTTCCGTGTTTGGATTATGCATGAGTGTGTTTGAGACTGTGTTTGTGTGCATGGCTACACCTGACGTCAGCATTTTTGCGTCATCATCCTCCTCTTCTTCATTAGGGACATTTGTTGCAGGTCACTCATGTTGTGTGTTGGTGACGGGGACATGTGTGTGTGTGTGTGTGTGTGTGTGTGTGTGTGTGTGTGTGTGTGTGTGTCTTCCTCCTTATATTCCTGTCCAAGGTCAACAGTGCTGGCAGGCTGCCAGCAGTTCTAGCATTCTTATGTTTTCTTGAAAGTAGCTGCGCGCACACACACACACACACACACACACACACACACACACACACACACACCCTGCAGAGTTACCGTTCTTGCCGTCTCAGTTGTTATCAGCATCGATATCTCCACAAATCTGGTGTCGGTGCTGAGTTAACTATGAATCAGCAGAAAGTTTATGAAGCTGTAAAAAAAATATCCTACAGCGTTCTCACAAGTGGACAAATGATCACTAACACAATCTAAATTAAAAAAAACAAAAAAAACAAGCCAAATAAACTTTAATATCTAAATAACAATAACAAGGCAGCTACTGTACACAGACCAAAATAAATTAGAAGAATGGATCATCCACAATCCTGCCACAGGATTTAAGGAGACTATGGTGGGTGGCCCTCGGACCATCCAAGGGGTCTGAAAGGCATGCTCCCCAGGAAGAAAAATTTGTATTTTTAAGTTCAAATGCATCAATCTGGTGCACAAGATTAAGAAGCTAGATCGTAAAAAAAAATACAACGCACATAACTTGTAGTGTAGAAAGTAATAAACATAACACTGAGCTTTGGCTCTGCTGCCTGGTAGTATAGTTGTACAATGGCTCTGGCTAGCTTACAATGTAAACATAAGCCCATATTCAGTAGTCAAGATAAATGCATTGCTTTCCATCTTGCATCAGTCCAGAGTTGTAACTAAACCTCGACTGAGAGTCTAGAAAGTTGTGATAAAAGGATGTGTCATCAGTCAGTCCTTCCTATTGGTTGTGTCGGTTATCTTTTCCAAGCAGCAGTTTATAAACACTGTTTTGCTGCATTTATCAAACAAAATAGTTGTATTTCGCTCTCCCTACTGTCAGCACAGAGTCACAGATCACAGCCCTGGAAGTGGCTGCAAGACAGCAGATGTACTGTCCAGCTCAGACAGACAGACAGAAGACAGACGCGCTGCAAGCTAACACATCATGTAGGCTAACGTTTAATGTTACTAAGACACAAGCTTACCTGATAGCTGTACCTGATAACTCTCATGGTGTTTTTTCCCCCTCTTTTCCTGACCAGAAGGATCATTTCGTTTCACCCCCTCACTGAAGTTGTAAACATGGACACCTGCTTTGGGGAGGTGGGGGGCCGTAGTGAGCGTTTAGGCCCCCCACCTCAGCTCAGAGTATTATTGTGTGTGAGAGAGTGTGAGTGCGTACAGCAAAGGACACGGGGCTAACAGACTGAGAGTGACAGATGCATTGGTGAAGCAATAACAAGATCTTTAATGTTATTATGAGACTATGGTGGGTCAAATTAGACTGCGGTGGGCCGCCACAGTCCTGGTAATTAAAGGGAAACACTGCAGGTGTAAATGTGAATGTTCAAAGCAGCAGTCGCTGCAAGTTTAGGCTCATCAGTTGGTTCACGGATGATATAAAGATGCATAAACTCACAGCTGTCTGATGGGACTTATAACATCTTGCAGTGTGGTCATGGAATGTCCAAGGCCATTTTTAAAGAGCTCTCCGAAGTGCAGTAACTGCTCCCACGCATACAAATTAATGAGTAGTCTCATTAATATCCAGACAATGTCAGAGTGGAGGACTTCATCTGAAAGGAAACTTGATGACAGTCGGACCGGATCGGAATAAAGTTGAAAAATTATTACATTTAATCCAAAATCTGATCAGACCCAGACAGAGAGAGAGAGAGAACCAACACTGGCAGCAGCATGATTCACTGTCTGTTAATGAGTAGTTCAAAAATAAATAGAAATGTGTGGAATTTTCCACCCGCTGCAAAAAATCCTTTCCTCCTGTGATGATTACGACAGATGAGTTTGCTTGTTAGACTCGCAGGGCTGAGGTGGAGCCACGAAGATCTCCATGTTGGTCTTTTCTACAGTCAGTAGATCCAATCCAAGTGCTGCCATCTTGCACTGGTGACGTCATCTGGAGCCAGAGTTGCGTATCAGTCGTGATCGGGAGGCGCCGGCTCCCTCGTACAAAATCTGCGTGATGTCTGATTGAGTCCGTGTGTGACGAGAGCAGGTAATTGTCCGGAGTACTCACAGCGAGCGAGCGCATGTTGATGACATGTCTATCATTCATGATTTGCGCAGCATAGATTTGCCTCCTGCACGCTTTAGGTGCCACCCGTCACCTAAACCGAACAGAGTGTTTCCAGTAGAACACGTCTGACTCAAAACAATCTCCTTTTGTGTGCTGCGGTTGTGAAAAGCCGGACAACCTCCAGACCTGACAGCCACCAGTCGTCACTTTGAATTGAATTGTAATCGAGACACAAACACAAAGTGTGTTTAGCCTTCTGCGTTCTTGCTGTCCGCCCTAGAATTGATCTTAATTTAGAGACGGTGTGAGCAGAGCGTCAGAGTTCAAGTGTTTCATGTATGAAAAACACAGACGAAGTCTGATCTCTAAATACTCCGTGTCCCAACCCGCCTACAGCTCCAAGCTGTTGCTGCCTCCTGTCTGGTGAAAATCTGCCGCTTCTCAAGAGCTCAAGCAGAGAACACTGAGAAACTGGGGAAGCAGATCACTTTCTCACCAAATACAAAACCAAACTTTTCAGTCTACGTGGAAGTTTTCTTCACACTAGTATCTCTCATTATCTGACCAACAGCTGTCACGTTCGTCCAGTTAAACCACGAAGAAGTTGGGATTTGACTGTCCACCTTTAAAACATGCTCCTTGAGCTAAACCAGGTTGTTTACTGGGATTTACTGGGGTTGTTTACGCTTCCAGCACCAGAAGTTACTGTCAGTTAACTCTAGTATTGACCAGAGGAATGGAAATTTAATAGGAAAACATTTTGAATGGATGTCTTGATATTTTTCCTCGATCAACTCTCTGTAGAGTTCAGTGTTAGATTAGATGTTAGTGTTACATTTCTAAAATAACAACAAAAAAAACACATCTTTTCACACTCGGACATATCAAAATATGCCTTTTTAGAGTCAAATTAGGCCAAAATGCAATATAAATAATCCCATCAACTGGATATTAAAGCCTGTCACTCAGCGTCTTAGGCTGCATTGGCTCCCTGTAGTGAAAACTTAATTCAACCAAAACTGAGAGCAGCTGGCTGGTAAAACTCTTCTCACAACACACACACACACACACACACACTAAACAACTACACAAACTAAAAACTCAAAGTGCTCTTCAAATAAATTTTTCCCAAAGATGGTTTCTGTCATTTTAGGTAGTTCTTATCACGCTGATGTGAAGCAGGTGAAACCTCATGATTGACAGCTGAGCCCTGCTCCCGATTGGGTCAGGCGGCTGTATGGGCGGGGACTCGATACAGCGGCTCCACCGCCCGATCACTACTGACACAGACTCTGGCTCCAAATGACGTCACCAGCTCAAGACGGCAGCGCTCGTATCCGGGATATTTTGGCTTAATTTTTATACAATGGGAGGAAGTGGAGACACGTCGTCCATCTTTATTTATGTCCTTTGTCTTTCACGTGATTAGACTTTCTGCCTTTGTTTGTCTGTATCTATACGCCTGTAAAACTAACCTCAGGCAAAGTGCTACCAAAAACTCGACATCAAATCTAGGACCAGTTTGCCTAAAAATGTGGTGATATTAATGCTTTTTCTGAATCGGAATAAAACCAAGAAACCCTAACTTTACTGGACATCGTCATAGTCTGATGATAACTGTGTTCTATATCCAAAAGGTCAAAGGTCAACTTCACTGTGACATCATCATATTCTGCAAAAACACTTGTTTTTGGCCATTATTCCACACCATAACTTAGGAACAGAAGGGAAGTTTAGATTGTTTAGATCTTCTGTGCTGCCGGGTTCAACGTGTGTGTGTGAAGAATCCACGTTTCAGAATTTTTAGCTTCTTTGCATTAACATCCATATTTGAAGCGTTGTAGTCCACCACAAGCTCTTTGATTCTGTTGATATTGATCTTCAGGTGATTGCTGTTGCACCATGTGACCGAGCTCTCTATCAGTCACTACATATATTCTATGAGTCTGGAAACACATGGATGGAAACTGTAACTTGACTGCTGTGCGGAGGCGGTAATTCTAGTTTGTACAGCTCTTAAACGAAACCCACAAACAGCTTGTTTATTTATTGGATAGTTTTGTTTTGATAGATGAGACGTTCATTGTTCAGTCTATATTTGACCTCTTTTTGTATTTAATTACAGAAGTTTAACATTAACAGGCTCCCTCTCTTTATTTTCACTCCATATTCACATTGTTCTCTGTCAAAACAGTGGTGCTAACTCTGTGTCAGTGTTTCTGCTCCCATCTATCTCAGGATTGGTGACACTCATGAAATGTGTGTGTGTCTCTGTTGCAGTGCGTTGTGTGTTCCTGCATGAGTGTGTTTGACTGTCAGGATTAAAAGAGCGATGAAGACGGCGAGCGCAGTCATCGGGATCGCAGCCACACTGTGAGAGACGCGCTAATGAGTTTTTATCTTGTACCGCAGTAATTAAGTTCTCAAACGATGATGACAAACGATGTGTAGAATAGTAATCTGGACTGTTAAAATGGTAATGTGGTGGGGGTTTTTTCTCACCGGTCCCTTCAAATCAAAGTGAGAAAGCCCAGCATGTGTGCTACTGTGACGGGATGGTGTTGAATCTCTTTCCCACACACACACAGTGAAAACACCCGGCGCTTGTGTAAAGGTAATCATTATCTCTGATGAGTTCTCTGCAGCCAAGAACAACGTGTGTTATTAGGCGAGCTATTTTGAAGTTATATTCCGATGAACACAGAGAGTGTTTGGAGACAAACGGCGTAAGGTGACATTTGAAGAGCGAGTTTAGCTTTAATTTACTTGCACATTTGATCTTTCCAGCCGCTCAGTCCTGCACAGTCGCACGTTCATCTGCACAGCTTCAGCGCTCTGCAGCTACACTGGAGCAGCTGTTGATTAAGTGCCTTGCTCAAGGACACCCAAGGGTGATTGGGTCTCCTCCCCCATCACACACAAACACACACACAGATTTTCCAGATTCTCCTCTTCTGTAACTCATCAAGCTGTGACCAAATAGGGTCTTTTTTTTCCTCCCAATCAAATGTAAAATCAAAGACAATGAGAGCTCAGAAGGGCGCGAGGACGTGCGTGCAACACAACATCCTGGAAGTGATTTAATTAGTCTTAGGTGGGTAACCTGCAGCAACAAAGGACATATTATTGAACATGAAAAGAGATGTTTACTCTTGAAAGACTTCAAGAAGTTTAGCAGTCATGATATAACACAGAATTATACAATGAAACATAGTCTGTAGTTCCCTAAGCTACATAGAAAATATATAAAAAAGTTAATGATACACAAAAACAACCACATTTAAAAAAAAAACAACAACTATTTAAGGTGGAGTTTAGTTTCTAGTGGTACGGCAGCGGACACTTCTGTATCTGTTGACAGACAGCAGCAGGTAAGAAAGAGAAGAGAAGAGCAGTTCGACTGACATTCAGCTTGTCAAACCGAGAATAGTGTCGCTGATTCAATGTTAAGTTCGGACACAAACTTGAGCCACGGACTGAAGGTCAGCCGATTAATCGGTTTGGCTGATTAATGCACCGCTATTGGTGGAACTTGGCTCTGAAAGTCAGTCACACATGGACGTACATCACCGTTTATCGTGGCCGCTCCAAACTGTCCTCATTATATCTGCCTTTAAAGATCCACCATCAGTCGACCTGTAGTCCAACGTGCCGGACACAAACGTCTGCTGTCAGAAAATACTCGTGTACCATCACTCCGACATGGTTTTCTTACCTATCATATGATGCCATCCACAGGTGGTTTCTAACGTTGATGAGACTCTTTGCTCTTATTTGTTTCCCTCCCTCAACCTTGTCTCACGTTTCTTGTCTTGCAGTTCTGGATGTCTGCAGTGGCCACCACCATGCCCATTCCATCTGGGGCCTTCATGCCTGTGTTCATACTGGGTGAGCAAGTTATTAACTAAAATCTTGATCAATTAGTTATATCTGAATAGACAGATTTTACGTTCCAAACGCTCTTTTTTTCTCCCCATTAACTTTCATATTGGAGGCAGTTTCTTATTATTCAGATCGACGTTTCATTATTCGGTGTTCATCTGTTGTTTTCGGAGCGTGGAATGCTTTGGAGCGTGACCTTTACCAGTGCTTCCCTTTAAAATATTCATCATTACCAGCCGTAAACAACTTCGAATGAATTAATTCAGATCCAGATATGGTTTTATGTGTGTTTATCTGGTTTTTAAAGTGTGGTCCAGTTGCACCAGGCGCTGTGCAGGAGTTCAAATGGGCCAAAGTAATTGTGTCAGTACTGTTTACATTCCTTTGATGGTTTCCAACCAGTCTTACTTAAACACAAATGACTGATATCATAGAATGTGGCTCGTGCTTTTGTTGGATTACGACACTTTTAAAAATCTTTTTCTAAAACGGTTTCAATGCGGAGATATCTTATTATTTATTGTTTAGACCAATACATCCATTAATTTAGAACACTGACATTTTAATTGTATTTATATAAGGAAATACCATCGTGTTTGGATGATCTGGCTGGATTATTATTGGTTTAAGCTGATTGAACGGAGAGAGAGAGAGATCGACTGATTGATTTCTTCTTAACAGAAACGGTCGGTATGCTTTCAAGACAATATAGAGACAATCAGCTCAGGCAGGAATTTTCAGCTTCACCTCCCGTCTTGCCTACGTCGTTTTCTCGGTCTTTCGAGTCTAATTTCTGCAATCAATACACGTATTCTACACAGCTGCAAATTGACGTGGTTCTAAATCTTTTAAAGTGTTTATAAATCAATGCCTGTTGTTCCATAACAGTGAATTAAGTTCAGCTGTAGGCTACAATATCGATTCGACTCTCGAAAAAGTGAGTTTGAGGCACCAAAACTATTCGTTTAGGGGTGTTGCACATGATAGTCGCCAAATACATGTTGTCTTTTACTTATTTAGAAAGGGAGACATTGTTTTTTTAGTACTAATTGTTTAGTTTAAGTAATAAATAAAAATAAAAGTGAAGAAAATATATGTTCTCCCAGGCATTTAGGATGGGCCAGATGGACAAGTGGGTGGGTCCAGGCCCGTTAGGACCACCAGGAGTTGCACAAACTTCTTAAATGAGACCATTACAGGAGGATCATGAATAAAAAGTACGACAGCTGCTGTTCCAGGCGTTTTTCCTCTCTGTTTTGAACATAATCCTGTTTTAAGTGATTTCTTTAATCAGGCTGTCCACCATCTGCTGTCACTAGAAACACTGATGTCTTTATTTCTGTTTGGTGATAAACGCTGAAAAAATGCACTTTACAGACCAATAGAGTTCACAGTGATTATATAAACTGATGGACGGCTCATCAGAATCAGTTTTATTGACCCAGCATGTGTCCCACATACACTGAATCTGACTCCGGTTTTAATTTGCTCTCAGGCTGCAGGTTACAGGCGGGAAGGTTTCTGGTTTTTCTGGTCACAGGGTGGCGCTAGAGTTAAGAGTTGTGCACACAGTCCATTACACTACTCTGACTGACATCCACAAGAGAGAATTCTCATCTGAGTTGATGCGGGTTATGTTGTTACGCTACAATGCTTCAGTATGAAATGAAGTTCTGATCCACTCCTGTTCGCCCGGTACAGTTACTGTAATATGCTGGTAATACAAACACTTCCTGTATGTGTTTCAGAATAAAAGCCCTCTACCATTTCAGTGGACAGACACACTTTTATTGTGAAACACTTGCAGGAACGTGTTGTGGAAAACTCTACTGCCATCTTTCCTCGAGAAGGCTGAAATCTTATTTTATTTATTATTAAGCGGCTGAGTCATGTGCGACACCTAGAGGTAAAAATTGGTATTACCAACCCGGGTTGTTATTTGGCTTTATATGACCCTTTTTAACTTCACTTCCTGTTGTAGGAGCTGCGTTCGGCAGGATGGTGGGAGAGATCATGGCCACCCTGTTTCCTCATGGGATCGTGTTTGACGGCATCCTTTACCGCATCATCCCTGGAGGGTACGCAGTCATCGGTTAGTCTCCCTTTCCTCCTCTTACTCCCCCCTCTCTTTAGACTTTTCACATTTTGTCTGTATATCTGTGACCTTCTTCCTCCAGTTGTGACCAGCAGTTACCATGCAAACAGTATATAATGTAATCAAGTATAATAATCATAAATCAGGATTGTATATTTTAAAACCCAAACAATCAAAGCGTTACTGTCAAGCTGCCCTCCTCCTCCTCCTCCTACATGTCCTTCCTCTCTCCTCCTTAACTGTCAACCTCCTGCGCCCTCGGCTTGTCACCAGTGGTCAAAGATGTCCTCTTCCTTCTCTCCTGTCACTTCTCTCATCTTCTTCCTCCTTCAGCTTCTCCTCCTCCTCGCCTGTCAACCTCTCTGGTGCTCTAGTTGTCACTCGTTGTCAAGCTGTCCTCCTTACCTAATCTTCCTCATCCCCCTCCCCGTTCATTGTCATCCTCTCCCTCCTCCTCTTCCCCCTTTACATCAGAGCATGTGGCCACTTTCCTCTGACAGCTAAATGTCACTGTGGGTTCCCTCTGCTGTCCTCACCTCAGCCACTGACCCACAAACGTGGCCTTCCTTCAATCCCCCTCCTGCTGCCCTACAAAGCCCATCGCTCCTCGTATTCCCTTGGTCCCTCCGTACCTCCTCGTGTTACTCCTTCCCTTCCTACTCTATCCTTTGTTTCATCCTTCTCTCTCTTCAGTAATTTTCTTTTGACCTTTGCTGCCCCTCAGTTTGGGTTGACTCCTGTCCCTCCTCCCACCTCCTCCTCCTACTATCCCACAATCTGTTTATCTTTTCTCCTTTTATTCTATCCCTCTTTTTTAAACTTCCTGTCTTCCTCTCCTTTGAGTCTCTGTCACCTGCTGTGTGTTCATTCCCTCTGTCCTCCCTCTCGATGCCTTTTTTCCATCCTCACGTTGTGTCTTTCTCCTCTTCTGTCTCTTTCTTCTTTACCCCCATCCTTCCCTCCTGTTCCTCCCACCCTCTCTCTGTCTCTGTCCATCCTTCTCCCCTCTCCCGTGTCCCATGTCTCTGACAGGAGCGGCAGCTTTGACCGGGGCTGTGACTCACACTGTGTCTACGGCGGTTATCTGCTTTGAGCTGACAGGCCAGATCTCCCACATCCTGCCCATGATGGTGGCAGTAATCCTGGCCAACATGGTGGCCCAGGGCCTGCAGCCCTCCCTGTACGACTCCATCATCCAGGTCAAGAAGCTGCCGTACCTGCCGGAGCTCGGCTTTGGACACATGAGGTCCGTGCTGATTGGCCGTGGCAGAGAGGTTTTTTTTTTAATCTTCACAACCTCAATCAGGAGTCCTGCATTAATGCAACGAGCCCACTGGACACATATAGAGGCAGAACAGGTGTAATGTCTGCAGATTGAAATGTTTTATTTTGCAGAAATGCTGTTTTCAATCTTCCAACTATGGGCAGAAAATAAATTAAGGAGCATCTTTTTGAAAAATTTGAAATTAGTCAAATTTTTGTGCGATGATTCCATCCAACAATTTCAGATCAGGGAACTTTCCTTTAAATAGGACCTCAGAGACGCAGAGCTTTCTTAAATGTGGGCAAAACAAAGTTGTTTACAAGTTGTTTCAGTCCAGCTCTGCGTCTGTGTGTCTGTCCTGCAGCCAGTACAACATCGTTGTGGAGGACATCATGGTGAGAAAGGTGAAGTTTATATCGATTCAGTCCACGTACAGAGAAGTCAAACTCCTGCTGGACTCCTCCTCGCTCAAATCAATCCCACTGGTCGACTCAAAAGGTGAAAGAGTTAAACACAAATTTAATCTATCAAAGAAAATGCAGTGAAATGTTTTGTTTTGTTACCTTGAGTTAAGGGTTTACAGTTACTGCCATCATCTTTACACTAATTAATAATTATTCCACTTGTTTCCAGATTCTATGATCCTGTTGGGCAGCATCGACAGGTTGGAGCTTCTGGCTCTCTGTGATTGGTGGTTGTCTCCAGAGAGAAGGCTCCTGATGCAGGTGAGAGTCAGCGCTGTTGTCGGTTGGTGGTCTGCGTCTTTATCCTTCCCATTATTAACCCACTCAGGTATAATTTGCCTTTACAAAATCCCAGATTCGGTCCTTCCTTAATATTCAAGAGTTCAAGAAAAAGGCTTTTATGTCTGCAGGTTTTAAACTGACTGATTTAGTTTTCAGCTCCATCAAGATAAATTAAACGGATTTCACATTTTTTACTTCCTTGTGTGAGATAATGGAGATTCCGGCATTGTGGTTCTTTATATTGTTGCGGTTTATTTCTGTGGAAGCAAATGCCTACAATATTATTAAAACTTCATATGCTGTGAGTTACTTGGTATGCGGATATGAAAGTATTAATTAATTCAATATTTGGGGAATAAGGGATGAAATAAGGGATTTAAATGCACGGTATGTTATTTCCCTCTATGGAAACAATCAAAACAAAAGTTGTAGCTCGTCGACCTCGTGAAGTCACGTGGGATCACCGTTCACGGACGTGTTTTAAAGTTTTATTCATTTAACGTTTTGTCGCGTTCACCCGAGACTCCACTAACCTAACTAATTCATAAAAGTTTCATAAAAATGGCTCCTTTGACAGAATTTAGTGCAAGCAAGTGTTTTCTGTTTGTAACATGAAGAGGACGAACACATTCAGACTGGATTAACTCAAAGTATTAAAAGGACTCCACACACACACACAGGACGGTCAGACAGCCACACGCTGGACTGTATGCATCAGATCTCTGTGTTCAGAGTGAGTAAAGTAGTTAAATACATTTTGGAATCAATCCAGTCCTGATATTGTGACATGACCCGTGCGTATTGATCTATATACCTAGATTTGGATTCAGGGTCGGAGTCTACAGGAGCAGAACGAGTCTCAGAAACACAGCTGGGAGTCCTTCGCCTTCGTAGACGAGGAGGAAGAGGAGGACGGACAGAAGGTGGGGATCATTGTTTAGTTTTTTTCCTTTGCGGCGTCCTTAACAGTTTTATCCACTGAGAGCACCATCGTTTGTTTTGATCGCATCCATTTTTACCTCACGTTGGAATAAAACACCAGTTTACTGTCACCTTTTGTCACGCTGGTAAGGTTTCCTTTGTCACATGTGTTTGTTGTCCGCAGGGCAGCCCGGTGCAGGAGGAGAGGAACGGCCCCCTGCCTCCCCCAAAGCCTCAAGAGCCCTCCTCAAACCACACTGCTCCCGTTCCTGGTGAGCTGAGAGGAGTACATTTTCAGTTTGTTTGTTTGATCTCGGTGGAGTTCACATAGTCATACATTATCTCTACAAATAGCTGCCTCTGGGAGAAGGAATAAATGCAATTAGCACAGTCTTAATTGGACGTAATCAAAGCACGGGTAGATCTTACCCCTCAAATCAAGTTATTTGCCACAAATCAAACTTTGGAGGGACATTACAAATTCTCTTATCTCAGTTACACTTGTGGAGTTGTGTGACACGGAGTCAGTGCTGGGCAATGAAAGCCTTATGGGGCTTGTCATGGTAATATTGATTCCTTCAGACAGGTTTCTGTCACTAGGCGATGTAATCGGCTTTATTCTTTGCTCCGTCTCCCCTAATTCTCAGAAAACTGAGAATTGATGTGACTAAGCATTTAGTCAGAGCCCAGATGGTCTATGAAGCTCACCAGGTTCTCATATGTGTGAAGCACATTCATGCTCAGAGGACACAAACACATCTTGTTGTTGCTGATACAGGATGAAAGGAGAAACCCGAGGAATCAATCTAACTATAAGGAATGATGTTATGTTATACAAGCAGCTTTAATGCAAATCCAACATGTCATGAACTCACACACATCCTAATTAGGGGTGGGTCAAAAAAAAAAAAAATCACATATGTCATCTTCTACGATTCTGGAGTTACCTGGATGAGCCAGTTTCCTCGCTTCGTGGTACAGCCCTCTGGAGATTAATAATTACAACAAAGCTCGAAAAATAATAATAACACTGGAGATAAAAACTCGGGTAGAAACAAGCGGCTGACGGGAAACAGTCTAGCAACGAGTGGTGGAGAGACCGGGGCTTTTAAACCGGGGCTGATGAGGCAACAGGTGTAAACACACACACACACACACACACACACACACACACAGGGAGAGAGAGAAAACAGGGAGATTATTTAATCAAGAATCTTTATGAATCGATTCTGAATCGAATCGAATCATGAGATTCCCAAAGATGAATCACTCTAAGAATTCCTACCAAGTCGGCCATTTCCTGCAGTTACCCATAATACCCTTCCAACCATTTAGTTCACCAGATAAACGGTTGAGATGATCACTTTTATTAATTTTTTTTTTTACCACATTGACTTGTTGGTCTTGAACCTCAACAGATGTCAAAAGATTGGAATTAATAACTCTGAAACCTCACAGCAATGAGGGCAGTGACCAGATGGTGTGTGTGTCTGTCTATTGTGGCTCCTATCACACACACACACACACACAACAACACACAGTCTCCCAGTGAATGGTATCCAGGCAACAACAATGAGGAGTTGCTCGGGTTGTCGCAGTCTCTCCAAACCTCTATTTGCAGTTAGGTCATTTTCACCAGAAGCTTCAAGTCTTTAGAAAAGCTGCATTTGTATAATTTATTGACCTTCACGCACTACATCTCCCTCCTCACCCCTCCCTCTCTCTCTCTCTCCCTCCCTCCCCCAGAAAAAGCTCCTTTACAGTCTGTGAGGAAAACACTCAGGAATCTCTTCACCTCGACGAACAGACAGGCAGAGGGACAGTCGCAGGTGTGTGTGTGTGTGTGTGTGTGTTAATGCACCAGTTCTAAGCATATTACAACAGATGCATTAGCACTCTGTCTCCGCTCTCTCACATCTTGTGTTTGTTTTACGTCTTTGTGAACCTGCGTGTCCTTTCCTCTGTTCGGCTAACTATTTAGCCTATAAAAGTAGTATAACTATAACTATTTAAAGATGTGTCCACAGTAGCCGAGAACTGTTCCCTCGTGTTATGAATCATTGAAATGCGATAACCCCCCTCCCCATCCATTTGGCAATGCTATCCCCAAAAAACCACGTCCTCACACTGCTAGGATATAAATATTTATCCATTATTTTTTTACAGAGTGAATTTTTCATTAAGGGGACTGCTTTCTATTCAGGCAGACACACACTTATCTGATCGACAGAGTCACATGAATACACATCCTCAGACAAACTCCCCGAAGTCGAGCATCCCCCCCCCCCCAACCTTCTCTCATATGGAAATGTGGAAGCCAGATACTGGAGGTAGACTTATTATTCAGCTTTGGCGGTGAGCCTGGCTCACAGGGAAAGCAGTGCATGTCATCTGTTTATACGGGCAGGAATGAAAAACCGCATTGGAAATGAGCGTATGCTTGTAAGCTGGCAAGATTAGAATTTGATTTCTGTCGTGCCCACTGCTGGGGCTTGAATTACCAGTCTGATTCTCCTATTATGTTTTTGGATTCAATGCTACTCCTGCGTGGGGATTGTTTGTTTTTACAGCAGCGGGCCACAATTCTGCAGCACTGAATATCAAATAGACTCACAGCAGGAAATTTCCCACCAGCAATCAAGCCAAACTGTGGCTGCGAATCAGGTATTTGTCTACCTTCCCAGCCAATGATGGCAGGTAACCAGACAATGACCTTTAGAATATTATCTGGCTTGCGCAAGAGTGTTAGCATCTTGTTAATTCTTGCATTAGTATCGTTGTTGTGACGGTTTGTGCCAGAAAAACTAGGAAAAAGGTCGGACCCAGATGCAGATGCCGCAGGAAGAGAGCAGGTTCAGTTCAGTGATTTTATAAACAAAAGGAAAACAAGGGTAAAAAACAATCAGTCCAATTCAGGCAAACAAATCTGAAATAGGCAGAGAAGTCCAAAAAGTCCAAACCATTAGCAAGGTCCACAAAACGGAGAGTCAGGAAACACAGGAACGCTGGAAGGAAGGGAAAGAAAGAGGGGAGCACAAGAACTTACATACACAAGGAAGGGAAGGTTAACAGGACACAGGTGAAAGAAACCAGGTGGGAAAAGAACAAAGGGACGAAGTATAAAGCAGGACAAGACACACGTTGAAAGGACTACAAAATAAAACAGGAAATAACACGAACCATGACAGTTGTTGTGGTAAACAATAAGGATACAGCTGCACAGAATGCAGCAATGCCACTCCTGATTCGTACAGGTGAGGGAAGCTTCCCTTCATGCACGTTCAGTTGAGAACAAAAGTTGGCCTCCCTGCTGCCTTTGGACAAACTGTTGCACTCGTCTGCTTGCTTCAAGGACAGAAGCAGCCGCCGAGAGAGAGAGAGAGAGAGAGAGAGAGTGAATGCCTCACAGCAGGTGTTGGCCTGATTTTAACCTCCTGCATCCAATTAACAAAGCTGCTGGATGTGCTGTGGGGGTGACAGATGAACAGAAGAAAATGGATGACAGCAGCCTGATTACAAAAAAATGTGTGATTGTAATTTGTGACAGTTGAAAGAGACAAAAATCCAATCTGAGACATTTCTAGTTGGTTTCATCTCTGGAGACGGTTTAAAAGCAATCACTCGTCTTTTTCTGGTAGTATTCAAACTCTATTTTATACATTGGAATGTTTTATTATCTCATACAGATGGCAGAAAGACATGAATCCAAAAGTGAATGTTGAGTAATTAGACGTGTCAAGTGAAGCGTATTTTACTCCCTGTGCTCCCCTCGTGTAAGATTCAGACGAGGCTTTCTTGTTTTAGAGGATGTTTTTCATAAAATCCCTCACAAACGTGCCTCATCATCATCTCTTCCTCTTTTTTGTCTCCAGGAGCCCTGTCCTCCTCCCCTGTCAGACACCATGACACCAGAGGAGGTGCGGTAATGATGGAAGCATGATGGATTTGCATGGTTTTACAGAAATGTCTGCTTAATTATTTACTGCATGGTGAGCAAACACTCGCACACACCAGTGTGTTGAGTCCAAAATGAGTCTCCAGTCCTCTGCAGGTAACTACGAGAGCGGTTGACTGGGTTTCTGCAGGTTTCCAGTTCAATTTAAGACTTTTTAGGATCTTTTTAAAGCCATTATTAATCCAGTTTAAACCCTAATCCCAGTCTGCAGTCACTAACCGGAGTTGCAGGATTTCATGTTCGTTCTGATTCGGTCGTGCTGATGACTGTGATGCTCCCAATGTAAATACAGAACAATAATGGGTGATGACAGACGTTTGATAAGAGGAGACAATAGAGAAGATAGTCCACCAACACGTCGTGGCGACACGATTTTAGACTTTTCACGGACTTGCAGAAACTCTTTGACAGCAAGATCTGGTTATTTTTCAATGCTGTGAGCACCATCAGATTTCTATTTACCTCTGTTGTGTTGGGGTGTGAGATAGAACCAGGGAGTACAGAATCTGAATGTTAGTACCTTACTGAATCCATATTAACTTAGCTACACACTGGTGCTAGCTGCAGGTTTCTATTTGTTTCCGTACAGCAGCCAGGAAAAGACTACCCCCCCCCCCCCCCCCCATGAAAACATGTTTAAATCCACTAGACCCAGATTTTTATTTGGATCCGCACTAAATTGTACACACTCATAGATACCAGTCCTCTAAATATGCCCGATTAAAAAAAATAAAAAAAAATCAAGATCCATGCATTATTCCCTGGAAAATTAATGAAAATATGGAAAAATGCCCTCGCAGTGTTAAAGAAAGAGATAACAAATTCCTGGATCTGCCTCTTTATCCGGATCCATTCCAGAATGTAATGGGTTCTTCCTTGGCCCATGTCCCATCCTTCCACCAAGTTCCGTGGAAATCCATTCAGTAGTTTTTGCGTAATCCTGGTGACAAACAAACAAACAAACAAACAAACGGACACGGGTGAAAACAAAACCTCCTTGGCGGAGGAAACCAGATTTAAAAAATCGGAAATGACACACCCGTATCTGTATCTATAATCAATATGTATCAACATGTATCTAACAACACATTTGCGGAGAGACAATTACAAAATTGCAGCTGTTTAAAAAAATGATATTTCAATTATGGTATGAGCTTTCTAGTTCTGAATCGAAATTTAACTCGTTTATCTTTTTCCATCAACTGCACCAAAACTATAAATAAACGTTTACTTCGTCATCTGGCACATCTCGATATTGGCATTCCAGTCTGTCACAGTAAAAGATCTGTGTCACATTTGAGGAAGACTTTTTTAACTGCAGTCTGAACACATTTATAAACGAGCACCAAAACAATACTGCGCCCTCCCGTCCTGTTCTGTCTGCTGCTCCCTCTTTACTCTTCCTGGCACTTTCCCAAAATGCCCCGTAACATCGCCCTGTAAATTCTACAAGACTGCTGCCCCTGTCACAGCAGGCTGAGGCTTGTAGGTGAAATCCATAGAGAGGCTAAAAGGTGTCAGACATCCTAAATCTCAGAGGGGAGAGCGGTGACATGCAAGGACGCAACACCGGGTTTCAAGGTTTTTCACAGCTGCAAAACTGTCCTCAGTCGCAGCTAACTACCTCCTGCAGCCACACACAGACTGCACAAACACGCACACACAAATGTACCCAAACAGTGTTTTAATCTCACGCTGTACAGTATAAATACGAGCCATCATAAAAAACAAATGCTAATCTTCACCTCTGGCTGAACTCGTGCATTTGAAAGGAAGGAGGGGTTCATGAGAGCGACTCTGAACTAATGCCGGCCCGTTCACCTCTGTCACCTTGCTTCTTCTTCGCTGCTGCAGATCAAAGCGTGGGAAGAGGCAGAGACGGACAAGCCGATGGAAATCGATGAGATCCGGGTAGACCCTTCCCCTTTCCAGCTGGTTGAGAGAACATCATTACACAAGGTTGGTGGGGAAAGATAAACAGTCTAACAGCCGTTTGAGTTCACCTTCCTTCCTTCCTGTAATTTAGTTTCTATGAAACGTGTATTTAAAAAATGTGAACCAATTGTGAATCACTTAGTGAGAGAGGGATGGTTTCTACGGAGGACTGAAACTGCCAAAATAAATAAATAAATTACACAATAAATAAATTAATGTCATTAAATGCACCAAAACTTATATCAAAAATAAATGTAGGCATTAATTAATTAATTAATTGTGATATAAATTGGTATTTGTGTTTTAATTTGCTTCTGTATTTATTTTTCTTCCTATTTATTTATTTTCTAATTTTATTTATTCATAAATTTTTAAATGTATTTATTTATTTATTTCTGTATTATTTCCCCCTATTTATTTCCCCTCACTTATTTATTTTTTTAATTTCTTCACACTACATTTCTGACTCCTTATGCAAACGAAGGGGCTGTCATTCAAGTTTTTCATGGGGTCAGCGTCTTTCCTATCGGTTGATCAATATCACAGTGCATAGATCGACTATCGTGCCTTTCTCCTGACACCGGTAGCGCCAGGCTCACAGCAGAAATGGCTAACTTGGGGGGCTAAGAGGGTTTTTTTCATACACTTGTGCTGCCTTCGCTTGACTCAGAACAAGGCTAACTTGGCAAGCTAGCATTGACAAGGAGCTAACATCACAACCAGCATGTCCTTTTCAAATCGTCTGTGGACGTCAGCTACAGTTGTTGGGTCAGTGTGGGGGATGTTTGACCGACCTGGCAACTCTAAAATGACAAAGATTGCGTCATTGATGAATATCTGTTCTTGTAAAATGTCCAGTGTAACCAGTAACACCGGTGTCATGACTTTATTAACCGGTGGGAACATTTCCTCACTGCGGCATCTGTAGCATGAATCTGTGTTGTGTGTCACTATAAAAACATTTCTTAGTAGAACTACAAGTGATTAAAAACTCCACCGGGAGCCTTTAATTTCCTCTGACTATCAGGAACTATATCTTACATGAACATAGAAAGTATCTGTTTAATAATAAGTTAAATCTGTTTCTCACAATTCTGAATTCTCCAACAAAGGGAAAATTTTCTCTTTTTTCATATGGACTTGATTTGAAGGACACTGTAATCTCTCTGGGCCCGTGCAATTATCATGTTATCAATTAGCGTTGACTTAAACTTTTCCACGTCCACGACCCCTAAACTGACACAAATTAGACCACGGACCCCTAAGTGATAAGATTTTGTCCCAGGGTCCCGCATCTGACCAAGTGTATGAAACCCATGACCAAAATAGTCATACATCCTGTGATTGTGTTGAATAGGATTATAGTAAAGATAAATTATTCCCCTTTTTGCTGGGGAATAACCCCCTCAAGTACCTCTGGGGGCCCCCGGACCATGCTTTAAGAACCACTGTTCCCACATTAGCCCTCGATGTAGTTCCTTGTGGACACCAGGCATCTCTTTAATCAGCAGGTGTTTGTTGGAACCACTTTCTGGTGAAACAAAAACCTGTTCCACTCTCAGCAGCAGGTTTCATCTTCTCTGTGTTTGATGTAAAAAAAATTGTTATGCACATTAACAACATCTGTGTACGAGCCTGAGCAATTCTTATTCATTCAACGTCATTTCCATCTCTATTTGCTCCAAATTTACTCCATTTAAAAAGGAAAACATCTCATGCAAACATGAAAAATATCCTGAGAAACTGAGGAAATATTGTCCATTTCTTCCATTTCCATTTCATTACCTCATAATTTGTGTGAAATTGCTTGGATGGAAAGCCTGCGGTTGATTTTATTGCAGAGCGTTAAGTAACCGTGGACAGAGTCAATGTTCAGGTATTATACAAGCAAAGAGGCATGTAAATGAAGGTCAGCACCTCGAGCCGTCGTCAGGTCTTTTGTTGATGTTCCCACACTCAGCTCCTTAAGTTGTTTACTTCTGTATGATGCCTCATTCGGCATGTGGACAACCTTGACTGAGGGGTAATGGCACATGAAAAACGCTCAGTGGAAACTTGGATTTATTCACACGGTGTCGTTCGACTAAATGGAGATAGACCCTGCGTTTGATTTGTTCGTCTGAGCACAGACTCTGATTTAAAGGAGTCCGTAGGCGGACGGGTTATTACATAAACGCCCAAACATTTGCATGTGGGAGTTGTGCCTGTTGGTTCTAGATGCAGGAAGTTTGTTTTAAATTTAACAGTCATTGTGAGGCAAACTTTTTAAAACCATTACTCCTGCCAGAGAGGTAAATAAAAGAAGCACCCACGTTTCACTGTCCATAAATCATCCACTGGGACCGAGGCAGGATACGAAATGCTTTGCTCAATGACGACTCGACAATCATTACTTAAAAAGTTGAGCTTGTGTCAAGGAATTTGTCTTTTATAGAGCGTGGACGCAAAGCAGCTGTTGCATTATGTCACTGATTTTTTTTAATGACGATATAATAGTTAATGGAGCTGTTATTAAAAACTGTTAAAAACGGGAAGACAGAAAAACTTGAGCTGGATTTCTCGGCCGTCTATAAACTGGACACGAGGTCTTAACACATCCAAACAGTGGTGATCATTTTTCTATATATTCTGACACTTTATCAGCAAAAACAATTAAACAAGGAAGTAATCAGCAGATTAATCAATTATGAAAATATTTAGTCATCCAATAAATCTGAATCTGATCACTGTAACTGGGAAGTTAAAGGAAATGTCGGCACTATTTGAGTCCACGTTGAATATAACCACATCGGTTTGTTTATTTAGTCTCGCTGATGTTAGCTTGACATCTCCTGCACACTGAGCCTTGATTATATTATAATGCCTATATATATATATATATATATATATATATATATATATATATATATATATATATATATATATATATATTCAAATGGCAGTTTTGTCTCAAACATGCTGCAGTGTGAATGTATCCCGGCCAAACTCAAACTGCCAATTCATGTTCAATTCCTCAAAAGGCAGCAGATGCGTTTCACTTATTAGCATATGTTTTTGTTATTAATATGATTTGATTGTATCTTATCTGATAACTTCTCCTTTAATTTTTATTCCGGCATTGTACGGTTGCTGGGAAACGCTCTCACATCCTTGTTGGGACAAATCTGCAGGTGATCCAGGACACTGAAGCGTGTAAACAGTTTGTACCGATACTGTTGGGCCTTTTTTTTCTTTTTTTGTGTAATTTAGTGTAATTTAATTCCTTTGCTAATATCCAGAATATTTCTGCTTATTCATGTGCAAAAAGGTGGCTTTGATTTTGGGTGGAGGCGTGCTGATGCATACAAAGAGCTCATCCAAAGTGTGACCTTAGCTGGAACATGAACACAGTAGTCAAGGACTTTGTCTCTTTCCTGCGGTTCACCTGGAGCCAGGCCGGCTTTCATCTTTGTGTCGAGGCAGACGTGACGGAGAAGCTCAGAGCCTGGAAATGGTCTGGATTCCTGCTCTGAGCGGTACGGTAAGTTTTGTCTTAATTTGACGCGTGACCTTTTCACTCTGTCTCCACAGACGCACACTTTATTCTCGCTGCTGGGGCTAAGTCACGCGTATGTGACCAGTATCGGCAAACTGGTGGGAGTCGTGGCGCTGAAAGAGGTGAGAAACTTCACTTCCACCCATGTTTTTGTTTTCTCCCGTCTGTGTTCGATGAAGGTTCACCTGGAATCAAAAGCTAAACAGTATATTTAATTAAATTCACACTGATCTCAACAAACCCTCCTCCTTTTTTGTTAATAGACTCTCTTTCTTCCCTTGTCTGTCTTGACTTTGGAGGAAACAAAATCCCAATTGGTTTTTGCTCCTGATTACTGTCTCATACAGCTTTTTGAATAATGTATGAGTATTTTGTTAGTATAATCAATAACCTCTCTGATTGTTTCAGGCTTTCTTTGATTTACTTCATTCCTTCTGTCTTTGCCTCCGTCACTCCTCCGTCTTCATGCCATCACTGTCCAATCTCTCCGTCTTACTGTCTTTTCTTGCAAACAATCATCCGCTCCCTCAATATTCCTTCCTTGCATTCCTTGTTTTTGTTCCCTCTGTCTTCCTGTTCTCACACTTCACCTCTCTCCCTCCCTCTTCCTTCCATCTTTTTTTCCCACCATTCTATCTCCTCCTCCCCCTCCTCTTCCTCCTCCTCCTCCTCCAGCTCCAGAAGGCCATCGAGGGCTCCACGCGCTCCGGCGTCCGGCTCCGCCCTCCGCTCGCCAGCTTTCGTGACATCAGCAACCACAACTCTGTCACTAAGCCTCCAACGTCTTCTCCCTCTCCGACCTCCACCTCCTCTTCCTCAGCTCCAACTGCTCCCCAGCCTCCTTCCCCCTCTCCCCCTCACCATCATCACCTTTGCCAAAAGAATGAAACAGAGGTGTGGATCGAGGGCGTGAAGACGGAGGCGGAGGAGGGCAGCAGCGCAGGAAGCAGCGGTGGCTGCAGCAGAAGCACGGGGGGCTGCACCTCAACCAGTAGGAGTTGCAGCTACAACAGCAACCTCACCCTCCCTCCCTTCTCCACACCTCCCCCAGTCCCTTCTTCGTCCACTCCTCCTCCTCCTTCTCCTTCCTCCTCTATCCATCTCTCCACCCTGAGAGCCCTACATGGACTGTTTGAGGGGGATGAAGACAGCGATGACGAGCCAATGGTTTAGACTAGACGAGAGTGTTTTTTATAATGGAAATTTTTTAATGGTGTGTTTTTCTTTTGTTCTTAATTTGTTGCTCCGGTCTTTGGACACCCATTTACCTCTTTATGCAGTTTATCCCACCGTGACTGATTCTGTCTGCTCATTTCACACACCTTCGTGTAGGTGGTGTTTTCTTTGCCCTGCTCATCGTCTCTGCTCCTCCTTAACAAGCTCTGTACATGTATGTTTTTTATACTTCTGCTGCACTTCCTCCTTATTTTCTCTCTCTCATTGATTTCCTCGTACAGACTCCAGTTGGTTTAACTCTACATACCTGCTGTTTTTAATTAGGGATCGACCGATCTGTTTTTTTCCAAGGCTGATACAGATAATTAAGCAGACCGATAACCGATTTTTTAGAACCGATGTACATTTGCAGCAAAAATGAAAATCTTAGTGTCAAAATTTAGAGTCAGTGTTAGTGATAGAGTGAGTGTTTACATGAGTATTTATTCTTTTTTTTTTTTGCTACTTTCTGATATCTTCTGTACTTTTTAGTAAGTAGTTACTTTGGAGATTCAGATTATTCAGTCTTGAGTCTAATCATTGACATAAATAAAGATGGCCGACGCGTCTCCACTTCCTCCCGCTGTTAAAATCATGAATAATTCACTTTGAAAACATTACTGGGGAATAAATGTATAATATACTGCTATCATTTGCAGTGTCCCACTTTTGATTTGGATCGATTCGACTCATCGGTGTCACAGAGCTCTCCAGCAAAACAAATATTGCATATTTGTGTTTTTGTGTGTTGAAGAGTGATCCAAACCTGTGCTGTCCAAACCAGGAGTGAACCC
>JBBPCS010069595.1:0-16714 GCA_037974645.1 Hollardia meadi
CACACACACACACACACACACACACACACACACACACACACACACACACACACACACACACACACACACACATAATGCTGATATCACAACCATTCATCACAGCAGACAGGGCGAGAAGGAGGAGAAGAGAAGAAAGTGAGGAGGGGAGGAGAAACTCACTCACTATGCTAGCCTCACACTGTATAAGTACCGTGCTTTCATCTCTCTCTGTGGAAGTGATCAGACAGAGAAACTTGCAAAAATCACTGATATCCCATGGTATGCCACACTTGGCATGCATTCCTCTCTTGTGATGTGCTTTTTTGATTTTCCGGGCTCTGTAGTCAAGCATAAACCTTCAAATATTCTCATCAGCAGCAGGTGCATGGAAAGATTTCTTTCCCCAAGTATGGTTTACTTATAGTTTTTTTTTCAGATGCCACTGTTGTGACATGCCTCTGTGTAATTGCTCCTTAAGAGTGCCGAAAACATGATGAGAGGTCTATACTGCAATCCCACAGGGCGCTAACATACATACGTAGATACATTACAGAAGTGTGCATGTATCAGGGACTGCTAGGGACTATGTAAATATTAGTTTAACACCAAATGGTCTCTTTATTCTTCGAGTTGTTCCATAAAGCACAGTTCTTCAATTAAAGTTGTATCAAAATTTCCTAACATTCTCTTCCAACCTCGCTCGGCATCTTGCTGTGGGAGACGTGGCCCACTCCAGATTGCATGCTCCGAAGCCCATAACACTGCGATCCGGAAGGGTCAACAACCCAAGCCCTTCCCATGGGCTAGCACACTTTATATTCACATTCATATGTCACATTTATAACACACAATTAACATGAACCCAAACTCAGGCCAGAGTGTGAAGGCGCCCTCACGTCCAGGCGGTAGGATCCTAACTAGCACCGATGTCACCGTCAGAAATGCCCCTGGACAGGACCCATGAGGTGGCCATACCCTTGGTAGAATGAGCCCACAGGCTCTCAGGGTGCTGTAGTCTCTGACCCTGATAAGCCACAATTATATACTCCACCCAGTGTCTGGGTACTGGCAACTCAAAGCCTTCCTACTACATATTTGGCCATGGACGCTCTTCTGCGTCAGCTCCTAATGACAAGAACAGGGGACAGTGTGTGTTCTCGTGCGAAGCGAAAAGATCTACAGACATTCAGCCAAATCTCTCCCACCCTCACCTTCCCCTTCTTTTTCCTCAGGTCTCTAGCCTGCTGCATAGAGGTAACAGCCTCCCCAAATAAGCCTTTATCATGTGGTTGAACAGGGAATCCATTGTGACCTGTTTTTCTTTCTCAATCCTGAACTGCACCTCAAGACACACGGAGGATAAGGTCCATAATGACACATATCTCCTTCCCAAATAACCAGACTGAGAGAGCCTTGATCTAAAATGTGGCGGATGTCCTGGAACAGCTCAGCCTTGTAAGCTGTAAGTTGTATGTGTCATCGCTTGGCTGCAGGGATCGTTGGTCCAGCCAAGGTGAGGGTGGATTGGTGGTTGAAATGTAGATGATACGACATTGCTCCACAACCGAGGGGAACTCTGTGTCTGAACAGCTTGTCCCAATACTGCTTCATCTCTTTCATGCACACACAGGAATGGGGGGCATGAGCTACCTAAAGGAGACCTCATGAGAAGGCAGGACTTTGCCATTGTATTCACAGGGGACAGAAGAAGGCAGTGCTTCCCCACTGATGGAGCTGCACTGATAGGCTGCAACGTCTGAGTGAGGCATAGAATGGCATCTTCATCATCCTTATTACTCTCGTCTCCAAGGAGACAACTTCACATCATCCTCGTCCTCCTCTCTGTCTCCATGCCTGTCACCTGAGTCAAGAAGGTGACTGAACAGAGTCTGAAGCCGGCTTGTCACTGGGCTTGGATGTGGTGTCGGAAAGGCAGGGTTTTTTGAGGCCCGCCGACACATGTAAGCAAAGGTGACAGTAAAATGAAAATCCAGAAGTCAGGACAGCTGAAAAGCTCAAATGATCTTCCCAGAGAAGAAAGTGAGAACCGTGAGAACGTCAAAAAAAGTAACTCTGGGACAACAAAAGGTTTCTAGTCTGATTTCCAGTGTTGTTTTTCCTGCAGTGGTAAAGAACAAAGCACTGAGCACTGACTAATGCATAATAATGGGGACAGTGCAACAGATTAAGAAGCTTCAAGGCATAAATTCGTGTAACCTTCTCTCATCGTGCAGCGACTGTTATCTGCTGTTGCTGTACAAAATGTAAAATGTCTCCCCACCTCTTTCATTTTAACATCGGCCTCGTCTCTTCTGCTTTGATGATAAAACGTATGGGTACACAGAGGTAGGAAATGAGAAAGAGGGAGAGAGAGTGTTAATTGGCTCTGAATGTGGTTTCTCGGAAGACCAGAAAGATGAGACAGAAATATCCAGGGGAAAAAAAAACTGCATCTAGGCACAACCGTGTGTATTTATATGTGTGTGTGTGTCTGCTGTATATTTATCCGTTTCCATCCTGATAACCACCAGAAATGGTGGAATATTACTTGATGAAATTTCCTAAAAAAGTAATGAAAATATGTCCTCATCTCTGTGTTTGTATGTGTGTGTGTGCACGCACGCACACACGTTTATGTGTGTATGTCCATCCAGTTTAGTTGCACCGCAGTGATTGAGTGTGCTCACAAGATAAATACAGCAGGAAATGACATCCCACCACCCATTTCTTCTGCTGTCTCACTCCTCACCTCACTATTCCTCATTCTTCCTTCAGTCCATCTATCTCACTCCCCTGCTTGTCTCCTTGTTTTTCTCCATCGCTCCTTTCTCTCTGCTCCTCTTTATCACTAAATTAAATTGAACTTGTTTTGATATGATTTGGTCAATTCAATTCAGCTCAGTTCAAGTAAGTTAGGCCAGTGGTGGAACTCATGTTGTCTGAGGGGCAGGGGTGAAAAAAATAAAAAGAAGGGCAGCACCTGCATGCAGTTTGGTGCCGGCGTGCAGAATGTCGTGATGCATTTATGGTGAAACAGTTACAGACCATGGTTGAGATTAAACATGATTTATTATGAGATTAGAACTATTTAAACATTTAGCGGCACATGGAGGCCAACTCATTTTCAAGCATGTAGGCCAGCCTACATGGCAATGCATCACATTTTCTCCACTGGAAGGGCACCCTGGAGGGCACTGCATCATGTTTTCTTCATTTAAAGGACACTCTAGAAGACACTTCACCACAAAAGCACCATATAAGCCACCTTATCTTGATGTTTGCATATTGGGCCACCCTAGAGAGCACTTTATCATGTTTTATCTACCATGGAGGCATCCAAGTAAGCACTTTTACAGTGTTTATTCATACATAGGGGCACTTCAAACCCCAACTCCAAAGTGCCCTTAAACAAGACACTGAGGCACAAACTGCTTGTAATGACCAGGTGACATTAGTGTGGAAATGAGAAAACTGTAAATTCCTTTGGCTGTTGAGGTAGAAAAGTACTACACGATTATAAGCGCAATCTGTTTTACCATTTACATGAGCATGTAGACAATTTGTTGCATGATGGCCTCGAGAATCAAAACGTCTTAAAGTGAAATCAATGGCAGTGTTTCTTCTAAATCTCTTGAACAAATACTGATAATTTTTATAGAATGATGCTATTCCAATCAGACCTTAATTAATACTGTTAGGTATTTTACTTTAAAGGAGATGTAAGATGTAAGATGCCAGTCATGATGTAAAACACTTAATTGGTCAGATGAAGTTTTGAAAGCTCTTATTTTATATTGGTATGTTGTATTTAAGAGAATTCCCTTCCTCAGTCTTCAAGGTTTAGAAATCCTTCACTTATACAGTCAAGGGAGAAGACATAATTAACTAGTATTATTTATTTTAACAACATAGTTTAAATAAGAAGATATATTTTTGCAATTGAAGTTCAGTTTAATCCACAGAACCTAATATTCACAATAGAAAAGAGTAGAGGGAGGGGTTGAGTGTGTTTTTGTTCTCTTTGCATCTCAGCTGCAGATGTCTGCATGTGCACAGTCAAGCCTGTGCGTGGCGAAGCCTGCTGGCCTCTTTACCTCCTTGTTTACAACGAAAAAAGATGTTTGCTTCTTAGAGTGCTAAGAGCTGAGCATATTTTTACTCCATGTGCAAGTGTGATTAAAGTTTTAAAAAAAATCTTAGTCAAAGTGCTTTGTGCTTCTAGTAGTCTCATATTGTCTCATAGCAACAGTAAGAAGCATGACCAGCACTTTCCCCAAGCATCTGCTAAGTGTTGCTGCGAGCTAAAAAAAAAAGAAGAAGAAGTGCTTGGTGGACACAACCCCTAAGTGCCTCATATCTCTTAGAATAAGCAAAGACAGCTATTTAATTAGGAGTACCAAATCTTATTTGTTTGTATTTATTCCAGTTTAGTAATATGCCTCCTGCTCCTGCACACACTGATCCTGCAGTCTCAGACCTGCTGAGAGAGATGAAGACAGCATGTTAGTACCGGGATCAATAAAACGTTACAAGCTTCTATATCTTTGGATCTATATTAACAGGTTCCTGTGTGCATTCTTATCCAAATTTATGAGACTGCAATATAGGCACCCTGTCAATTTAATAGCAGTGTTTCAGCACAAAGTCCGACTTTTATACTTCATGAATTCATTACATTATCTCATGTAATTTGGAAAGTAGCTGCATTTATTGAGTGTAAGTGCAAGAGTTTAGACTAACCATGCAGCCATACAGGCTTTCTTAGGCTTTTACCACACAAGTATGTTTTAATTTTAAAAGAGAGTTTTAAAACAAACAGGATCTCAGTACAGACGATCATTTTAGCACCGTTTCAGATCTAATAACTGTCCACATGGGCCTTACGCACCTGAAAATGCAAACCACATGGCCATCCACGCACACTGGGCATGCAGGTGCTGGTGGAAACAAGAAGCAAATTGTTCACTCCGCTTGCAGAAATTATCCCACCGGGCGCTGGCCCGCTGCCGGCAGTGCTCCATGTAAGGCTGATAACTCCGCTGATCATGGGAGCAGCTCGAATAATAGCTTGCCTCGTGCACATGTCGGCAGTCGTAGCATTGTAAAATGCAGAATTTTACATGCACAACAGCTGCTAGCAAGATCAACGACACTTGTAATTTGTTATCCATGTTAAATTAACCACCAGCAGTCAAGGCTGCTGAGTTTGTTTTCTTCCAGAAAAGTGTAACATGTTACGGGCGTGACTGATAAGACCTAGTAAGGAAGGGAACACGGATGTCTGCCTCTCTGGTTCACTTTTACAACTGAAACCGGGTCAGCAGCACTTCAAAATGTCTAACGTTTTAGGGGTTTAAAAACGCCAAAGTATTGTGGACGCGAGGTGTAAATGTTGTGTAAAGTTACCAATTTCAGAATAAGCATGTATTTGAAAATCTATCAATAAACCTGATGAGTTAATATTAATTATAAAACAGACAGCTCAAATCAAGCAATCTGACTGGTTTATAGCCACGGTATAATAAATGTATACAACTGCGATGACGTCTAATTCCTTCACACAATGCTGTATCACTCTGCATGTGGTAGTCGTAACAAGTAGCTCCGGCTTGCCTTGCTCTATAGGCAACATAGTAAGACATTTACAGCTACAAGTTCATGACACAATTCTGTCTGTTATAACTGCCACAACATAGAAATGTTTAAGATCAACTTCAACCTCTGTGGTGGCCTAAATATGAGTCGATTGACCACTGTATATCTCGTGGGGGAAAATCAACCGCTGCTGAAACCTAAAAGACGACTTGCAGAGATAACCTAAGTTTAAAAAAAAAAAAAAAAGGTCGACAAACTGGAAAAAAAAAATACTACAGGGAGTTCTCAAAGGCAGCTCTGATGCACAGACAGGATCGGTCAAGATCTCATGTTAATTAATATTCTGTGTTCTTCTCCACTTCCAAAAGAGTCCGAGTTCATACAGTGAAATTACTTTCAAGCACAACACTCCTCATCATAAACCCTGAGCTCATCAGAGCTGTCTAAAGATATTTATTTCAGAAGCTAAAGGTTTGATTCTGTTTCCTCTGGAGAGTTTCTTCTGTCCCGTCAAGTTTGTAACTGCAGCTTTCAGTTTTACTGCTTAAATGTAAGATATTTGTTGGAGTGACATTGCTGCACGCATGAAAACATTGAAAATGACTCTAGTTATTGAAGTAAATTGTTCAAAGAAAACACTCATACATCAATACAACACACAATAAAGAAATCACCTGGAAAGCTTGTGCTGCTCCACATGATTACAAAGGCAACGCAGACGTGGAGATCAGAGAAAGCACTTTGTTTGGGCGAATAGCGCACAGATGGTTTATGTGTACATGCGGATTTGGATGAACTCAGAAGCCGATCCACACATCAACAAGTCTCCCGTTCAGCACCACGGACAGCGCCCAGCCACAGTGGCCAGTTGGGTTTTGTCCCAGCAGCCGTACTGACCACAAGCCTTCTATGATTACATGTTACAAATAAACTTGATTGATTGAGTGATTGATAACACAGGGTTTGAGGTTTCTGTTGATTGCAGTGATAAGCCTGGACTGGTGGGCTAGGTTAGATTAAGCTGGGCAGTATTTAGGTCTCTAAGCTAGTACGCTACATAGCAACCTCCTTCCACTATGTGCAGGTAGCCAGGAGGACCTATTTCTATGAAGGAAAAATGGATTATTAACATGTTAATAAAAACTGTTCAAATTGGAATGCATCTATAACTTTCATTCCGCCCCTTAGCTATGATATAATCACAATATATCATGACCTGACATGAGCTATTGATTAAACATACTGTCTTTGTTTTCTGTTTTCAATTGAGTATATGTCAAAAAGGACGAGCACATTTTCAGATCCTCTTTTATTTATCTTTGACACAGCATTTCAACTCTTTCGGCGATCGGGGCTACATGTATGTATGATGAGCACATGTGCAACTACAGCCTAGCAGTTAACGTGGGTGCTGTCACACTCTGTACCAGCAGCTTGAACAGTAACAAAACTTCTTTCTTTTTTTCTCAAGTGACTGTGAAACGTGAAACCAAATGCCAAAAATGCCTTCTCTCAAAATCAACCACCAGACTGTGGCTACTGTTTCTGTGTGTGCTGAGCTCCCAGCTTGGGTAAACACAGATTTTCTTGGACAGAAGGTTTGGGAATCCAAAGCCAACACATTAATCATTAAAGAAAACTTGTGAACAAACTTGTCTGGTGATGACATGTTACTCCAAACGCTAATGTGATTGTCGACGACTAAAATGAGCCCCAAACGTGGGGGAATAAATCGCACTAGCTGGTTTATGAAACCTTGATTAGCACAACAGATTCCCATGTGAACACTGAAGAATCCCTTGGGGTGCCTTGGTGATCTACAGTGAATAGCCTGTATGTAATGAAATTTCAGGTTGATTCTACCAGCGAATGTTTGGTAAAAGTCCAATCTATAGAGACGAGAGACTCTTTGTCCCCTGAAATTATATCATAGAACAGAGCGAAATAACACAGAGAGATAAAGTGGGCAAAACCTCATTACATGGTGCAGCCACAATCACCTGAAGCTCGATATCAGCACAACCAAAGAGCTTGTGGTGGACTACAATGCTTCAAATATGGATGTTGCTTTAGAAATTCTAAAACGTGGATGCTTCACACACATCTTCAACCAGGCAGCACAGAAGATCTATTCAATCAGCGCAGTTTCATGGTGGGAACCCGAGATTAATGTCACCAATTCAGTGAGAATTGAATGAAATACGTTCATAATCTCCCCTTCTGCTCAATGAGTTATGGTGTTGAATCATGGCCAGAAAAGTGTTGTTGCAGTCAGAGTGAAGTTGACCTTTGACCTTTTGGATATAAAATGTCATCATGTCATCCTGTTAGACATTTGTGTCAAATTTTGTCATAATCAGCGTATGAATTCTTGAGTTATGACAAAAAAAATGTGTTCAATAGATCACAGTGAACTTAACCTTTGACCTTCGACCACCAAAATCTAATCAGCTCATCCTCGGGTCCAAGTGGACATTTGGGCCAAATTTGAAGAAATTCACTTAATTCACTCGCTCCTGAGATATTGTGTTCACAAGAATGGGACGGGCGTACGGACAACCGGAATCAGTAACCACAGCTCGAGCCCCCCTGGGAGTCTCCACACACAGACACACTGCAGGGTAGGAGCACGGTGAAAAGTACTTGTCCTCAAGCAAAAAGTCAACCTCTGCTGATGAAAGGTAAACAGACACACACACACGCACAGGCGCACAATGTGTTATTCACCATCTCCGTATGCTCATAAATTTCCCTCTTCCCTCAGGACAGGGCACCACAACCTTAGATAAACTCACTAACACATCACAGCATCAATCATATATAGTGTGCAAACACTCAAAAATCGTGATTAAACATACATTCTCTTGAGACTTGACCACACATGATCACAGTTGAAAGAGCAACACGCAGACCAAACCAAAGACGAACCCAGCTCTTTTGTTTCCTCGAGAAACCTTTGCAAATATTCCGCTGTTAAAATTCTTGGGCTCAAGCATTTAAACCGACCTCTGAAACATAACTGTGAACATGATCTATTTTGTCCTTGGTTTTACGAGTGCAGTTTTATTTGGATGTTGCCCTTTCTCAATGAAAAGATAATAAATTGGCTCCAGAAGTCTCTGAAGGTTGCTGCACGCTCCCCCATTCCGGTTTCTTTCACAAAACATCTCATTTTACACTTTAACCTTTTGCTGAAGCTTTCATCCAGAGAATTACAGCAAGTGAGCAGGTGGAGTTTCAATATGATGGTCAAAAATTGCAGCAACGAGAGACCAGGAAGCTAAGGCTGTTATAGAATAACAATAACGTTGATAATGTTAAAATTCTTGGGCTGCCCACTAAACTGATCTCTGAAACATAACCGTGAACATTTCTTTTTTTTGTCCTTGGGTTTTTACGACCACAGTTTTACTTGAATGTTGCCCTTTCTCAATGAAAAGATAATAAATTGGATCCAGAAGTCTCTGAAGGTAGCCGCACGCTCCCCCAACCCTGTTTCTTTCACAAAACATCTCATTTTACACTTTAGCCTTTCGCTGAGGCTTCCATCCAAAGAAACTCCAGCAACGAGAGACCAGGAAACTAAAGTTGTGATTATAGAATAATCTGTCAAAATGCTGGGGTAACTCTAGCGAATTAACCATGCAAAACGTGGTTAAATGCCAAATCACTTTTAAGATAGAGAGACAGGACTGTGACCAGAAGATGGCTGGTTCGAGCGCGGTCATGGAAAAGCAGTGAGTAGTGCTCTAACGTCTCTCATCAGCCACTGTTGAGGTGCCCTTGGACAAGACACTCAATATTTATTGCTCCTGTGGAGCTTTTCATTGGCCAGTGAAAAAAAACAGATAAGGTTGGACAGAGAAGCCTGCAATCATTGAATAAGTGGGGTCACATAATTGAAAATAAGGGCACTGCCAGTTCCCAGGACAAAAAATGAAATCTGTGAATCTGTGAAGTTTAGTGTGGAGTACTTCAGCACCTCCCTCAGAATAAAAGACTGGTCTGGTGCCACACTATGTAAAAGAGAGAGCAAAAGAACTGAAGCCCAGGCATATTTTCAAGCCAGCCCGCTGTTCCACCTTTATGTATTTTTCAGCTAATGATAAATTATCAATCAATCAAGGTCCTATTATTATTAAAAACAAATATTTTGTTAACATTCAACAGTAGAGGGAGCTGAAGCTTTTATTCCAGCCTAGAAGAATGGACAGGCAAACCTATGGCCTTGTTTCAACTTTTTAGAAAGTGTGATAATAGAAAATCTATTTGGGAAAAAATACCCTGAGAACCGACAGTTAGTGAATCAGAAGGAAAACTCCCAAAAGGGTTTAAACTATGAGCTCCTGGAAGTCAAAAATCAAAGTTTAACTTTCACTCATGCACATTATATAATCTCAGACAAAGTCAAAAAAAAAGAGAAGTACTCTAAGAGCTGTTATTAAAGTGGGTATGAACAGACAGATGGGGAAGGAAAGAACAGCAGTAATGAATACAACACACTGTATAAGCAGCTCATCCACTGTTCATGACTTAGAGGTCTGCACCTCTGCTGTTTTGTCAGAGATAGATGAACCAAAAGCTAAAGCTCTTGCAGTTTTTATATAAACAGTCCTGACAACCAGGATGCTGTCAGGTGATGAGATGAACATACAAGAGTTGCGAGATGTGTAAACACACTGCAGCTATTGCGCAGTTTGTCACAATACACAGCTGTGGACACAGTGTTCTCTTTGGAAATTCTCTTCGCTCTGTGTTTTTCAGTGATTTAGTTGTTTTTTTTCTTCCTTGGGGTGGGAATCTAATGCTGAGGATTTGTCCAAAGAATACAATGAAAAAAAGTTTATCAGAGGCGCACAGCACCAGAACGTCCGAGTTAGAAAGCTGCCTGAGACAGATTTCTCCTTGACAGAGAAATTGTGTGAAAAGCATGTTGTTGTTTTTTTTAGTTTAGACAGCGCAGCAGTTGACACTGCAGGTTCTACAGCCACAGCAAACACATGCGTATGAAACAAACACACACAAGTCCAAATGAGGACATAAACAGGTGCAGTATAAGCCCTGTGCGTTCAGTAAACATGATCAATTCACAAATAATTGGCTTTGGGAACTTGGGTCAAACAATTTACAAAGACTAGTGGAAAAAGAATGCTTCTCACTATTGACCAAATCTGTTAAACAGGGGCTTTGTCATTAGTCGCCTGGTTTACATAGATAGGGGTTACTCCTTATCTATATATAACAAATCATACTCAAAAATTCATTCATTTTCATTTTTTGCGTTTTGGTATACAGCACTAATTACTGAACCAATCATCATTTCTACCAGATGAGCAGCACTCTAGGTTGTGCAGTAAACATCCATGAACCGGCTTCAGGTCAGCCTCAAAATTTTCCTTATTGCACAAACCCTGCTATTTACATACACCTTATGTCTTATGTCTTATACAATATATCATCACACATGAGCAGAAAAAAAACAACATTTAAAGTCTTATCTACACAACAAGCTCTCTCGAGCTTGGTTTGATAATGACTCATTCTCTCTTTCTTGAGGCAAAGCTTTTCGCGTGTAGATAACCACAAACAAACAGGGCAGAAAATTGCACCCACAAAAAGAAATATGAAGAAAAATGTGCAAAGACATGTGTAGGATATGAACAGCTGCTTAGATGGAACGATGGACAAGCACAAATGCAGTAGTTTGCCGTCTACAATCTGCCCGAGAGAAAATATCCCGTCATGTTCCAATTACGAAAGAAAGACATGTTTTCCAAGCTTAATGTGTAGTTAGTCGTCATATGTGTCTTTCCCGTGTCTCTTTCTCCCGTCTCTCATTTGGCAGCGTTGTACTGTATGTTGCAGCCACAGCAGGCAGACACTCAAAAAGTCCAGGGAGCTCAAAATGCAGAAGTCATCTCATGAAAAATAGATTTACTCTATAAAAAGAAGCTAGAATCTATACCCTCCAGTCTGTTCTACAAAACTGGATGTGATTTGGAGGAGTGTGCAGAGTGCTGACATTCAGTATCTCCTATGTATATAAATGATGATACTGATTAAATTAATGTACTTGTGAGATTTTGTCACATCATACCATCGTTTCACTTGCTCTGTCTCTTTCTATATATATGTATAGAGGCCTAAAAATCAGGATAAGGTGCATCGTCGAGTACATAAAACACAATGCAGAAACAAAAGTCAACTCAATATTAAGTGGAGGATTGATTATTCTGCGTATATCGTGGTCACTAGATACATTTTGTTGAATGCTTTGAAGGTTATGAACTTAAGTTAGCTTTTCATTTGTTTACTGGGTCTACTGCTGTGTCACATTACTACAGATTGCTGCACTTTTTTCTTTTTTTTTTACCAGGATATGAATTTTGAGACAAGCTACAGATGCATTAAATAAGCAATAATGAATAGCAAAATGTCCCATTTTCTTCAGCTAAAATTAGACAAGGTGGGGGGGACGTGAGGTGGACTGTAGCATCACTGCTGTTGTTTACTGATAAAGGCACGGTCTAATGATAAATCCTGATTTAAGATAGAGAGCAGCTCCAGACCAGGACTGTGTTAGAGGGCTCCACAGTAAATGGTTTGAAGACACATGCCAGACGCTCACTCCTGAAGTTACCAAACATCGCACAGCCCATCTGAAACATGGTATCAAAATACAAGTAAGAGGGATTTGCAGTTATTATCTGTTGTGATAATATGGAGGTGAAACAGCAGAGTGACCTTATTTATGGGTGAAAATCTCTCATTACATCATTAATCTCATTATAGTAATTAGTAAAGACAAGTGGTCATCATATTAACTACAATATATTAATCCACATCATAAAGTCATTAAATAAACCAATTAGTATTTTCAGTGCATTACTTTGAGTGATTTCATATAACATCTCGTCGTAATTAAAGCAATTAGCATGTTAGCAATATGCAACTGGGTGTAGCGCTTCCCTTGTGTACATTACTTGTCTGTGTTGGAATTTATAGGGGGGGGGATTTGCAGATTTGCATTTAGATTTGCAAAAAAGTGAAGCCCAAACTACTATGCAAAAAAAAAAACTGTGTGTATATCTTAAATCATTACAATATGTTAAATCAAAGTGGAGCCAAGACATAGTTCTGCAGTGCGATTAAAAAAAAAAGTCAATAAGGAATGAACAGTTTTCTCACGTGTATTCCTGCCAATGTGTAACTGGTAATCACCAATAACCAATCACCACACTAACTGAAGGCATCAGCCTTATCCTATTCATCTGTGTGCATTAATGTAAATGACTCAAGAGGCGACAACAGCGAATGATAGAAATTGCCATTGATTTTAAAGTGACAGTTTTTAAAGTGAGTCTTATTGGTCTTTGGTCAGAATGAGTTTCTGTGTCTCCGCACTTGGATCCTCATCTTTCACCAGTGTCCCCGCAGTGGTATCATAACCAAAGCTCGGTATAATGGCAAAACTATATAATATTTCATTGATAATATGAAAATATACTGTACATCTATATGCTATGTTTCTAGAGGGATATTAGATTCAAAAGAAAAAGAGAAAAGTTTACATACACTGAAGGTAAAACCTCATTTCCACAGATTTCATGTTAACAAACTACTTTTGGCAGGTCGGTCAGGACATCTACTTTGTGCATCACACAAGTAATTTCCCCAGCAATGGCTTACATATTATTTCACTTATAATTCACAATTCAGTTCAATTCAATTAGAATTGTATCAGCATCATTTGAGTCAACTGAAGGTGTGGCTTTCACGATATTTGAAGGCCTACTTTCAATGTCAGTGCCTCAGAAAAACTTCCACAAGTCTGGTTTATCCCTCGGGAACAATTTCCAAATGGCCGAAGGTACATCGTTCATCTGTACAAACAATAGCAAAAAAGTAGAAATGCCATGGGACTAACGCAACCGTCAAACCACTAAGGGAAGGAGACGCCTTCTATGTCTTGCAGATGAACGTTCTCTGGCACAAAAACTGCAAATCTTTTCCAGAACAACAGCAAAGGACCTTGTGAAGATGCTGAAGGAAACAGGTACAAAAATATCTATATCTGCAGTAAAAGTCCTTTATAAACATAACCTTTAATGCCACTCAGCAAGGACAAAGCCACTGCTACAAAACCACCCAAAAAATATCCAGACTACAGTTTGCAACTGCACTTTGGGACAAAGATCTTTCTTTCTGGAGAAATGTCCTCTGGTCTGATGAAACAAAAATTGAACTGTTTGGCCATAATGACCTTAATGACCATTGTTTGGAGGAAAAAGGTGGGAGCCTTGCAAGCCGAAAAACACCATCTCATTCGAGAAGCACAGGGGTGGCAGCATCATGTTGTGGGGGCTGCTCTGCAGCAGGAGGGACTGGTGCACTTCACAAAATAGATGGCATCATGAGGAAGGGAAATCAGGCTCAATGGACACCTAAAGCTGTGCGTTCATTTTATAACTACGTTCACTGCCATCTACTAACCATAATTTAAACAGCAATTGTTTTTAACATTACCAAAAACAGTCCAGTACAATCCTGTGGCCATGTACAACAGAAAGTCAGCCTCTCCCTCCCTCACTTTCACTCTGCAGATCTAATCTCCCACTCTCCTTCTCCCCAGACGACTGCTCTGACGATATTACCTTCCCGTATGGAGAATATTACTCTAGTATGCCATCTGTACAATCATCTTATCATCCCCTCGAGCCTGTGACCGTTTGTGTGTGTGTCTGTAGTCGCATGAATGAGTGAGATGCATGTACATTGCTTCAATGCAGCCTAATTAACGCTGCCATGATGTCAGCATGTCTATGGTTGTGTTACTTTCATGCATACAGTACAAAAAAATGTGCATCAAGCAGACAACAGTATGCGTTATATCTCACAGCAGGTAGAGCATCTATCTCCTTGGTGAGAATCAGGGGGAAAGATGTACTTACTTTCTAGTCTCACCTACTGCCACCAAACCCTGTCTAAGAAAGAAAGAAAGAAAAAAAAGACTGCATAGATTAATTTACCTGAAAAGTAATGGGCTCTACAGACAAAACACACTTCCACACACAGTTCGACACCTATGGTTCTATATGTGTAATCTGTATGTGTACTTTGACAACTGTACTGCAATCAACCGTTTTCAAGGCGGAGTGCTTTCCTCCAGCTGCTCAGTCACCAGACAATAATAGCTGCTGATGAACAGTATTTAGCTACTTGCATTAAATGCCATATGTGCCGCAGACGGACGGATGAACGATACAAAAAATAAATAAATCTAAAACTACTAATATGTATATCTCTTTTCACGATAATTTGGGTAGTTACAGAGACAGTCTAGACATTTCTAGAGAAATCTAGGAACGGATAATGAGCAGTGCCGTCTACCTTGGGAAAATTAAGAGAGGAAAAAAACAAAACAACAGCAGTGGGGTCCTCAAAGCAGTTGGTGATCCCATTTATAAGCACCCTCCTGCGACTTCTCCAACTAAAAGGGCCCCAGATGGGCAGGGTCTGACCTTGTTTTGAACTCTTTCAGCGCTGCCAAGAGGTCATGTGGACGCTCAGCGAGTTTATATTTCCCAACTCAATCCCTCTTTAAATGGAGTCACCATAGAAGCAGCGATTGGGAATGTGTGGGAGCATACACTTACACGATTATCCTTTGAATTTGTCTCTAAGCTTTATTGTCTGGGTGCTGTTTTGATTGGCCGTAAACTGAGAGGAAACATCTGGAATGTCAGTGAAGCAATAAAGAGCTGTAGTGTCCTTGACTGTTAACATTGCCTATATGTCCCAGCCTGTGGGGAAAAAGAAAAATATTGGACATGATTTGAGGGAGGGTCTAAGGAGGAAATATGGTGATCATTAAATACAGCCTGTCTTTTTGCCTTCAATTCATCTTGTCAAATCTCTCATAGATAGGTCGGCATAAAAAAAGACACTTACAGAAGCAGTTTAACAGGTAAAGTTAACCATGTGTAAGATATGACCACAATTTTAGTTTAAAATGTTTTAAAAAATTAACACTATCAACAGAATGTGAAGAAACAGCAGTGTTGACGTTATGTCAAAGACATATGTGTATTGTGTTGCAGAGAGATCTAAGAAAGTTAGCATGCTAACCTGTTAGCCCCTTTGTGCCATAATACCACTTTGTTCCTCTAGAGGCGACAGCCCCATAGCCCCCCGTACTTTTAGCTGGGCGATGCATGCAAGCGGCGAGTTTGCTAAGTTTCACAAGCTCACTTAGCATTTAGTCTAGTAAGTAAACAAAACCAACTCACAAAATGTCCACAAAATATACCTGTTTTCCTTACTAACAGAGAAATACAACCGCATTCTGAATTAATTTAGTTAATTTATTTGTTTTGGCCCGCCACAGGATCAGCACTGCCCTCTCCAACATGTTTCACTACATTAAAAGTCTCTCTAATTTGCAAGGCGTCTAGTAAGATCTATGACTATTTTTTACTTTTGACACTTAAAGTAAATGTAGCTAATAATACATGCATAGTTTTAATTAAGATTTTGAATGCAGGACTCTTACTTGTAGCGGAATATTCTCACATTGTGGCATTCGTGGTTTTACTTAAGTAAAGGATCTTAAGACTTCTTTCACCACTGTCTGCGATGAGGTGGTTGTTTTAAAAGATCAACACGTCAGTATGATAGGATGACAGTGTTTGTGCAGTTTACTGTATATGGTTTTGTATGATTAATGCAAACTCCACAGGTACCTCCTCGTGAGGCAGCAAGTGGTCCCATGCGAGGCTCTTCCTCCTGCTGCCTCAGAAGGAGGCTGAATGAAGAAGATGTGTCACAGCCAGGAAAAATCCTGCTGGGCTGCTACCAGGGGGAAAACAACAAGCTAGTCATAGAAATGCAAACAATGACAAACATCCTCTCAGCACACATACAGACGAGACTGTGGATTTTCTTATTATACAGGGGATTTTCTTTGTGCTTCTATACTTGTGCAGATAAGACGGCAGACACTCGGGTAAAAATAGAAGCAAGGGAGTATCCATCCATTACTGTGACTGTCTGAGGTGCCGGATCGATTGTGTGTGTGTGTGTGTGTGTGTGTGTGTGTGTGTGTGTGTGTGTGTGTGTGTGTGTGTGTGTGTGTGTGTGT